>JASBQK010807740.1:0-11102 GCA_030264995.1 Desmognathus ocoee | reverse complement strand
ACAATGTATTATTAGCGGTTCGAAGCCGGTTGGCCGAAATCGCCTAAGAAAAACTTTGAATAAATAAATAAATAAATGAGCAATAAAAATTTCAGTGGGGACCCGACCAATAAAAATTGGATTTATCCATGCTTTTGAAATATTTTTTGGCATATCATCCTTGGACCAGATTCTGTGCCTACGTGTGCTAGCACATAAAAACTTTGGTGTATTAACAGTATAGAATCCGAATATGTGTTGTGCAAAAGGACATGATTGCCATTTCACCTTTAACTTATTACAAGTGTTTTCCGGTGCTTTCTGTAATCATGGAACACACGATGAACATTGTACTTTTTCACCCAAAACAAACCAGCCTTCACTTGGACAAACAGATATGATGGTACTTTATTCTAGTAATCATAATGCAGAAACAAAATGAATGGCACAACTGTCAGTAGATTACGAAACCTAGCAACGTCACATTTTAATAAAAACTAATGTGAAGGGTGTGCCTGCCTCTCTGCACAGAGCCCATCAATGTCTGGTAGAATTTTTGAAACTGCCATCCTGAGGCCATCTTCCACTTCCAATCTCGAGCGGTACTTTGACTTGAGTGCCGCCAAAGCAGAAAAACCTATTTCACACAAGTAGGATGAACTAAAAGGGAGAAGAAGCTTCACTGCACACATTGACAAAGCTGGGTAGTTGCCAGAAATGCTTAACCAAAAATTACACAGTGACATTTTTTTCATTTCTCCTGGTGTACGCTCATTTTGCAGGTCAATTAACTGCTCTCGGATGGCCAGCGACAGAGAGAGACTTGCCACAGTTTCATCATCTACCTCAAATGGGTTTACAACCCATTCGTTATTGAGTGTGTTATTCTCAGGGAAGTATTTTTCCAAGCTTGCTCTGAGAGAACCCAAATGATTACGGATGAGCTCCTCAACACTCCCAAGAGAATATTCAGTTTCCGCAAGTGCATCAACTAATAACGGAAACATTTCAGGGACACCATTTGCAAAAGTACTTCTCCACATGTCTAGTTTCTTCTTAAAGGCAGTTATCTTTTTACTCATGGCAAAGAAACTGCTCTCAGTTCCTTGTAAGTTTACATTTAAGGAATTCAGTTTGTCAAAGATATCAGCAAGGTAAGCAAGAATCACTAGCCAGCGTGCGTCACACAGTGTCTCCACACTGCCAGCCCCTGACTCATACAGAAATTGCCGCACTTCATTTCTGAGCTCAAAAATACGGTTCAGCACCTTTCCCCTCGACAACCACCTGACTTCTGTATGGAACAATAATGCATTATGTTCTGCTCCCATCTCCTCACACAGAATCGCAAAGAGACGCGCTTTTGTGGGCTGCGCCTTAATAGAATTTACAATTTTTACTGCACTACTTAACACTTCATTAAGTTCACGATCCATATTTTTTGTTGCAAGTGCTTCACGGTGGATCATGCAATGGGTCCATGAAACATGAGGGGCAACTTCCAAAACCTTTGCCTTTAAGCCAGACCTAGCACCACACATGGATGGAGCACCATCGGTACAGATTGCAACACAAGATTCCCACTTCAAACTGTGGGACTCAAAAAAGTCATTAATGATCGTAAAGAGTTCAGTTGCAGTTGCTCTGGTCTTAATAGGTTTACAGAAAAGAAAGTCTTCCGACATTGACCTTTCATGGCAATAGCGGACATATGAAATTAAGTGAGCTTCTTTGGAAATGTCAGTTGCCTCATCCAGTTGCAAGGCAAAGAAACTGGATTGCAAGCGTGTGATCAGCTGTGAAAGCACATCTTGTGCCATATCAGCAATACGCCGGGAAATTGTGGAGTTTGACAGAGGAATACTTCTAAACCTGTCTAAATAACCATCACCAAGAATAGTTTTGACAGTTTCTAGCATTGCTGGCAGAAATACTTTCTCGCCATCTGTGAATGGTTTTTTGTTTATTGCAAGTACATATGCTACTTGGTAAGATGCTTTCAAAGCATTTGCAGGAGTAGAAGTTGCATTTTTCATAGAGTCTTTCTGTTTCTTCATTCCCTGCAATTTCCTTTCAAAGAAATCAAGACTCTTTCCCACAAGGTCAGTATGGTTAGTTTCTAAATGACGAAACAATTTCGTTGGCTTTAGGCTTTCGTTGGCCAACACTGCACAACAAATCACACATTGAGGCCTGTCCTCGCCATTGACAGTTATGTAAGTGAAGCCATAATTTAGAAATGTGGCGCTATAACTCCTCTTTGCAGCTGTTTTCTTCCTAGAATCCATTGTTGTTTCTGCCTTGCACTGGAGTGCCCTACCGTCTGACTCTCTACGAAATCGTCCAACTCCCAAATCAAGGTTCTGTGATTGAAAATCACAAATCAGAGTGTTAATACACAGGGCACACTTTTGCATCACAACGGCAGCAGATTTTGAAATATTACATTAAAAAAGTGATACAAAATATGTCCTGGTGTTGAAAGGATAAAACTGAAGCTTGGGATGAGCATGTACAGTGCATTAACACTTTGACTTTAAGAAAACGTGCACCATAAAAGGGTTTACCACAAGCAACCAGTTCAATTTCAAAAAGGCATCGGCTATGTAATCGAGGAAATCAATGAGTACATTTGCATCACATGAGAAACAGACCAATACTGTGCTACTTTGTTAAAGGGGTCCTGTCAACTATGAAGAGGACCTTTACCTTCAAATGTGAGGTCGACCCTGCCAAACCTCCACAACCCTCTTAGCCCCATTATGAGACTGCTCCATGTTCCAAGTAAATGTAAGTATACGTTTACTTTAAAAGTACTCATGTAGTTCAATACACAAAATACATTTGCAATAAAAAAGTTGTTGTTAAACTACTACTTCATTCTGAGACTGCCTTGAGTAAAACAAATGAAGTTGAGAACTCCCTATGCATAACTGCTAATATTGACAGACTCTCACAACCTCCAGACAGCCCTCTACGTCCCACCCAGTTGGTCTTTCTGGGTCTACAAGACACATTTAAAAAAAGAATATGGATATAAACAATACCCTAAATTCCCACGTCTTCATTTGCAGAGCTCAAACACTCTCTGGGAGGTACTGTGGTTTAAGTAAAAAGACCACTAACCAAACTACACTACACTAGGCCACATATATCCCCTCACTGATCTCATTCACATGTCGTTTCATGATTTTACCTAAGGAACAATTAAAACACACAAAGCGCTCGAGGTAGATTAGCATGCAACCGACTTTTCAGGGTAATCATACCATATGAGTCAATCTCAAATTCATTCCCATTTTCAAATTCAAGAAGTCACATGACAAACCATCATTGCTGCTTGCCAAAAATTATATAATATATTGTAAATTAGCTAGTGAGAGATAGCGCAGCAGGTTCGGGGTTATGCGGACGCATACGGTTATGTCGCAAATATGTACGACGTAACCATATGCATCACTCAACACAATATTAGGGAAGAGGCCAAATCGGGGACATCGGATTTACTTTGCCAAACTCCAGTCTGAGCAATTTGGGGAAAGTGCTGGACTCCGGGACTGCGAAATCTGTGCATCGAAGCAGTCACCGACCAAAACGGTAAGTCGACTCAGGCGGTCACCAGCTCAGTGCTCGCCTTCGTTATCTGTGGGTATTCTGCTGTGGAAGGTTCGAACCCTGGCAGGGCTAACTCATCTTTTAATCCTGCCTAGGTAGATAAGTTGAGTACTGCGCAGTGATAATAGTATCATCTATTTCAGTGCATTGAAACTGGATACATTTTGTTATGAAGTGCTATATATAGTTATTATTATAAATGTGTTACCTCTCCAACCAGTTGCAGCATATGATGAGTACTTTCCAACGACTGAAAGAAAAAAAATGTACAAAATTTATACCACACTCACTCCCTCTACTCCACTGTCTCGCGTATGACATTCTCACCCCCCCCACTCTCTCCCTTTTACTCTCATATCCTCACTCTCTCATGCATCACCTTCTAACCCCCTGCCTCTCTCCCCTTCACTCTCACATCCTCTCACTGTCTCATGAACAACATTCTCAGCCCCTCCTCCCCATCAGGGTTAGACTTCTATTCAGGCAAATCCCGAATTATTTTGCCAGCTGATGTGAGACACTTTTCACCCAGCCCTATTGGGCCACTTTTTCCCCTTTTTTTTTGCATTTGTGGGCATTTTTTTCACACATTTGTGCCACATTTTTACCCACCCCAAATTAGCCACTTTTTTTCAGCTCAACTGGACCGCTTTTTTCCATTTTTCGCCTTTGTGGGCATTTTTGTCAGATCTGGACAGGAGTGTTTGAAGGTTTCCAAGAGACTCAAAGCTCAGCCCAGTCTGTTGGGAATAAATTAAAGTTCAAAAGCACTTTCATTGCTCTCATTTGTGTGCCATTAAGATTACAGCAGTGCAGAGTGCAATTTCCTTTCTTTTCATTTGGAGCTATTGCCCTGACACTCAGGGCTTTAGCCCCCATGACCACCCACTGCAATACCTTGGCACGTGGGCCTTTTTTCCAGTGCCCAGATGAATTCTTGATCGCAGTATTGTTCTCCATGACACATCTTGTCTCTCCTTCACTCTGCCTGTCTACATTCTCACTCCAACCATTCTTACATGCACCAATCAATCAAATCAATCAATCAATCAAATCATGTTTATTCGAAATTTTTTGTAAATTTCATGAAACAAACAATTATCATAATAAAAAAAAAACACATCAATTAGGCAAAGATTTAACATGATAAAAACAATTCGAAGTATCATAAAAATACATGACAAAGAAATGCATACTATCCATTGGGTATATAAAGCTACTTTTAGAATTATGGGCAAATAAGATTTATGTCAAATTGCGAACATTCTGCTGCAATTTTTGGACTGCTTTTAAAAAATTACAGACACAATAAATCACATACTCATTATTTAGTAGTCTCAAGAAGAACAGTAATGGATCTATTTGTCTGTATTTGAGCTTCTTGAACAATTCCAAGAGCCACTTCTTTCGTGGGGTCGAATAATAGTCACATATGAACATTACATGTTTAATGTCTTCAATTGCTTCGCCACACAGGCATACAGAAAAATGGTTTTCATCTGAATGTGGGCCGTAGTTTTTAAACAGGAGGTCGAAGTGAAATCTTACTAGCAAAAAGCGCTCAAAGAAAGTAAGAGGCAAAGTATGCAGCAGTTGGGAATCAAAAGAATAGAATGGAATATACTTTTGCAAAGAAGTTTTTAAAGGTGCTTTCACCCACAACTGATTTTCCGCATAAGCTAAGGAAGAGGACCAAAACAAAATTCTGTCCTTTTTGGTCGGTTGGGAGGTTACATCAAATAGATTACCCAAGTCCAACAAATTTAGTTGCTCCTGAACATGTGCAAGCCACTTATTTTTCTTTGAGGAGTGTAAAGTGCATGAGTGCAATAAAACTCTCCGTGTCAGATCAGAAGTGCAGCGGGAAAGCAAAGCAAGAAAAAATTTCACTGGGGCGGCTCTAATTTTCACTGATATTGGAAGTAAGTGCAAATCTAAATATAAAATTTCTGTAGTGAAAGACTTTGGTAAAATTAAAATTTTCTTTAGAAAACTGCGTTCCTGGGAGGCTAAAAGATCACTGTTAATATAGCCCCAAGCCTCTGCCGCGTAACTGGCAGATGCAATGCTCTTGGTTTTGTAAACGTCTAAAAATGATTTTACTGATTTCCGGCCATACATATTAAAAAGTTTCAGAGTAGAACCATTTACTTGGTTAAACTTGACTTTTGCGTGTTGTACCTGCGAGGTCCAGTTGTGAAGGGAAGTAAATAGACAGCCCAAGTATAAATATGAGTCAACTAATTCAAGTTTGGCTGAGCCTAAATAAAACTTGGGTGAAAGCAGCTTTGAATTTCTCGAAGAACGAATTGTCATAGTTTTTGATTTGTCTGTGTTAACTGCCAGTTTCAGAGAAGCCATGAATTTGAGATATTCGTCCAGCAATTTTTGTAAAGCGAGAGGTGTTCTTGCTAAAAGAACACCATCATCAGCGTAAAGGATGATTGGGATTTTACAGTTGTCCATAATTGGCACGTCAACATTTCGATTATTTAAAACGGTCACTACATCATTAATGTAAAAATTAAAAAGCGAAGGAGCCAACGGGCAACCTTGCCGCACACCGCTATTTATGTGAAATTGCTTAGTTGAGGCCCTACCTTGATAGAGGAGAACTTCGCCTACCAAATCGGTATACATTTCTCGTATAGGTCCAAGAAGACCGCCCGGTAGGCCCTTATCTTCAAGCAAAGACCACAGTATTGGACGGGACACAGAGTCAAAAGCGGTCCGGAGGTCCATGAACGCTAAGTAAAGATTGTTGCCTTTTTGAATGTATTTATCAATAACCATGTGGAGAATAAAGATGGGGTCAAGGGTGCCAACTTTTTTCTGGAATCCAAATTGTAGAGGACTTAAAATCTGATTTGTAGATAGCCATGAATTAAACAATTCGGCAAGTATTATTGCTAAAATTTTACATATGACAGAAATTAAGGAAATTGGGCGATAATTTGCGGGAAGATTTTTGTCGCCCTTTTTGAAAATAGGGACTATACAGGATGTTTTCCAAACATCCGGGAAACGCCCTCTTCTCAACACAATATTAAAATAATTTGATAAAAATGGGATCCAGAAGTCGGTATTATTAAGAAAAAGATCGGGGGGTAACTTGTCAGACCCGGCTGCCTTACCTTTGATTAATTTTCCAAGGGCAACCCTGACCTGTGTCTGAGTTATTTCCAGATCAAAGGGTGTTAATGATGGAATATTTACGGCAACTTCTAATCCTTCGTGATTGTAGAGCTTAGAAAAATGGGCAAGCCATTCAGATGGCAGAATAGACGGGTTTTCTAATCTCCGGCAGTCGCTCCCTCTCAGCTTAGAGTTAATCAAAGCCCAAAAATCTTTTGCATTTGCATTAATTCCTGCTTCATGGAAATCTTCCCAGAAATTTGCATTGGCCCTTTGTTTAGCAAATTTAATTTGGGCTTTATAATAAGATCTTGCAGATGAGATGGCAGTTTTAGATCGTAGCATTAGGGCTTCTTTTAATGCTATTTTTGCCGCCTTACATTCGCCAGAGAACCAGCTCGGTCCATCTAAACTGCCTACCTGATTTGACTGAGGGATGCGTGGGGGAAGAGATATTACATCTTTGATAAGATCCAAAAAGGAATTGTAGTCATTATATATTTGGTCAAGCGGTCTCCCATTCTTAAAAGGGTCCCAACATAAAGCACCACTATTGGCTACAACCAGACTAGTCACTGACCGTAGCGTTTCATCCCCCCATCGGATTTTCCTTCTATTCAAGGTAAGTTCAGTGTTCCATAAAGGGTTTGAATCGTTTTTATGGATGGCGGGTGGGGTAATGCCCAAAATCATGTTCAATGGAGCGTGATCGCTACCCGAGCAAGGGCCAACACTAAAGTCCTCTATCCTATCCCAGATAGTCATATCACATATTATATAATCAATGACTGATTGGGACTCATGCTTAAAGCAGGTGGGTTTAGCTGGCGTGTCCCCTGGGAATCGGCCATTTACACATCTTAAGTTATTTGCCTCCAGAAATTTGAAGAAACGTCTCCCGGGTGTATCGGGTTTCCCTTCAAGACCTGCAACAGGCGGAATATGACAGACCTCGTCAATAATATTATTATGCAATAAGCATAGACTCTTACTCAATTTAGCGTTGAAGTCCCCCATTAAAATGACACAATGCTTATCTGTCCCATTAATGCTTAAATAATCGCAATTAAATAAATCAAACAAACATTCTTGTAGTTCCGAGAAAAAGTCTCTTTCAATACCCAGCCAGGACCGGTGGTAAATATTTATTATAGAAATTGTAATTAAATTAGCGAACAATAAGTTCACTATTAAAATGTTATTTGAAGAGGTCGGAACCACTTGAACTCTAGCATCCAATAAAGTGCAAATAAATGTGGCCAGGCCTCCTTGGGCTCTTCCACTGTTTGAGGGTAATGCTTTTTTTACGTATGATCTAAAACCTTCCAAAGAAATATTGTCTTGTTTCCACGTTTCTTGTAAGGCTAACACTTTGCATTCATTGAAAAAAGGGTCATTATGGAGGGATTGAATTTTATCGGGAGACCAACCATTAATATTCCAAGAAATCAAGGAGCAGTGGCTGGTATCACTCTCACAAGGATAGGGAACTGAATAGATGGTATTATCTGCATAGGTGTTGTTAGTGTGCTGACCTATGATTTTGTTTATTACCTGCCCTCCCTGACTAATGTTATTAGAAGCGTGGTAAATGGGTTTACTGACCAGAGGACTTGACTGTTGACCGCCGAAATCATGATTCGGCTGCGCAGGCAGAGCCCTTCCAGACAGTCAATCATTCCTGTCCAGGTTATAAAGGGGCTCGTAACGATTTGACAGAATTAAATTTTGATGTTGGGCAACCCCCATTGGTGTCAAGACATCTGGGGGACAAGGATATGGAAATAATCTGGTTGGATGAACAGCCACTGGCTTAGTGCTTGTTTCAGGGCAGGGATGGTTATACCTATTTAGGGGATAGAAAAAACCAAGCGGGAAAACAGACACTCGATTGGACTCAAGGGGTGGATTAGAAATCGAGGTCAAAATGTCCTTCACCAAGGAACAATTTTTAAAATTTACAATCATACAATCCCCTTTAAGGCATTTTCTGGTAAAGCCCACCCACTGAACCCTGCGTGTCATGATAATTTCCGTATGGTGCAGCCAGTTGATGTTATGTACTCTTTTCAGATAGTTTAAAACTTGACTTTTTCTATCCTCATGGGTTTCCCTGATAAGGTCTGCCTCTGGAATGTTAGCAAAAATCAGCACGTATGGAGCAGCTGATGGAGGTAAATGTATTGTTTGTAGAGGTAATTGGACTGACATAAGTGGTTGAATTTGGCCGGAGGCTGGCAGTGCCGAAGTGCCTTTATCTCTACTGCCAGCCTCTACGTGGGCCGACCTGGGAGGTGACACCCCAGCTGGAAGTATGTTTTGGGCTGGTATATCAATGACTGAGGAGACGACTAGGTCCCTACTCAGTTTGGTTTCTACATTATCCAGGTGGGCCTCTATTGCTAACATTTTGGTTAGAAGCTGCTGACAATTTGACTGGGGGTCAGGTAAGGGGGGCATACTGGAGATCACATTCATCAGTTTGTCGTTTAGGGCTACGATCAAGTTTTCAAGGTGGGTCAGATGTTTGGAAAGAGAGTCGAGGGTGTTCTCAACATTACCAAATCTCTTCAGCAAGGAGTTACTGTCACCTGGGGGATCTTGGGTTGTCATAATTTTTTGGGGGGGCTCAGTTTGTCCGCAAGGGGCCTTTCCCCTTCTCTTCCTTTTTCCTGGTGGTGATTTTAAGGCTGGTTTCCATTTTAGTTGTTTAGAAGCCAGTAGCTTTCGCTTCCGACTGATCTTATAAGGTGGAATAATTGGTGTGGGGGGAAAAAGCTCCGGCGTCTGAGAGAGTCGGTCAGATTTGGAGGGAGTAAAATTGGGAGCAGCACGATGAATCGGCGAGGACCCATCTGCAGGTATAAGTAGGGAAACAGTATGGGAAAAGGGGGTGACACAGTCTGCTTGAGTTTTTAAAGTTGCAAAATCTGCATCGCTCGGATTATGAATTTGAGCCGAGAGAACTTGGTTGTATGTTTTCTCTAATTGATTCTTTGCAGCCACAACTTGCTTATTAAGGCCGTCAATTGCCTTTGTAAAGTAATTATCTAGCGGGCCTTTTTTGATAGTACTCTCCCCCATATCGCCTATGCTTATAGGATGACTAAAAAAGTTAGAAGTATTGACGTACTAAAGTGACTGGGTGACTAAAGTGATAATATGCTAAAGTGACTGGATGGCTAATTGACCAGAAAAAATGTAACAGTACATGAAAAAGAGCAAGAGAAGACTTGTAAAAATGGGACACAATTCTAAAATAGATGTAGGGACCTTCTAAAATACTACAGACAATCAAATATGGCGGCCTAATAAAATACAACAATTTAAAATGCAACGATCATTCGATTACTAAGAAGCAGGATGACATTTTCATTAGTGTCTTAGAATACATGGATTGAGAGGACAAAAAGAAAGAAGGAAAACATGATTTGCAAATAAATAATGACTATAAATATTTCAAGGAATTGTAACCATAAAATTCACAGGAGGGCATGGTACATGGCAGCAGAAATCTACGCGTAAAAAAGAGCATAAATGACAGTTGTTTTATAAAGTGCAAAGATAACAACAATGGGCTTACACAACTAAATGCACAGCCACTAAATAACGGCATATAAAAATTAATAAAGTGCAGTTGCATAAAAATAGCAGCAGAGATCTTCACATGAGAAAGAGCATAAGTGACACCGCTATCTAAAGGATCCTTACTAGAGCAATGTCACTAGAGGTGAATAACCCAGAGCTGAGTTATTGAACTGTAAAAATAGATTTGGGGGGTTGTGGGGTCACGCTTGCCGCACCACTAACCGGTGCAGGGGTGACAACCTGTCATACTAATGACAACCACGATGTCACGCTTACCACACCACTACCGGTGCAGGGGTGACAACTTAATAATACTAGTGGCAGCCACCCTATTACAGTATCACAGCGGGAGCAGGGATTAACAGTTTTTGCTTAGGAGAAACTGAACTCTCATAAGCCGAAGACGCCAAAGACGTGTGTCCCACTCTGCCCCCACTCAGCTCTCCGCTCCGCTCACCGCTTGCAGGAGGCTGCCTATGAAGCAGATGCACAGGTGAGATGAGGGGGCGGGGTCGCTCAGCCCTCCAGGGCTTTTCTCGTCGGCAACCAGATGACTGCTGAATATTGTATGCACGCTGGGATTAGATTGTTTTTAGCGCCGCTGGGGCCTGTCAAATGATTACACAGCACAGCGCTCGCCCCAGGGCTAGCCAAGAGGAAGATGACAGGCAGCTCGAGTGGCAGATGGATGACAAACAACTCAGGGCTCAAAGACGTGTGTCCCACTCTGCCCCCACTCAGCTCTCCGCTCCGCTCACCGCTTGCAGGAGGCTGCCTATGAAGCA
>JASBQK010796629.1:0-11107 GCA_030264995.1 Desmognathus ocoee | reverse complement strand
TAGGTTGTAGGCCCCTCGTAAATCTAATTTGGAGAACCAGTTTGCGTTCTTAACAAAGTCGATCAAATCTGGAATTAGGGGCAAGGGATATCTATTTTTAACGGTGACGTCATTTAACTCACTATAATCAATGCATGGGCGCAAATCACCCGTCTTTTTCGGCACAAAGAAGATAGGAGCCCCCGCAGGAGATTTGGAGGGGCGAATAAACCCCTTCTTTAGGTTCTCGGTTATATACCTCTCTAGCTCTTCGGCTTCGTTATTTGACAGAGAGTAGATCTTTCCATGGGGAATTGGAGCATTAGGTATTAAATCTATTGGACAATCGTAGGGTCTGTGGGGGGGAAGCTGGTCAGCTTCCTTCTTGGAGAACACATCTTCAAACCCTTGATACTCCTCGGGGAGGGTGGTTTCCACCGACGCTACAGAATTTCTCCCGGTCTCCACCGACTCAACACATCGTCGGCAATAATCTGAAGTGAAAGCAACTGTTTTCTTTGTCCAATTCACACGGGGATTGTGCAACTCCAACCATTTCATCCCCACAACCAAAGGGTGATGCGGGGATGTGATCAGATCGAACTCAATGAGTTCTGTATGATTTACGTCCGTTGTCCCCATGACAAGCTGGGTAGTCTTTTGGGTTACCGGTCCCGAAACCAATAAGGAACCATCAATGGATCGGAGAACTTCGGGATTAAGTTTATTCTCCAGGGCGATTTTATTTTCAAAGGCGAAATTTTGGTCCATGTATGACCCGGGAGCCCCACAATCAATTAGAAGGGGACATATTTGCCCCTTAAGAGTTTCAACTTCCGGAAATTGGACGGACAGGACTATGAACTTGTTACTATGTATGTGACTTATGGTGGGGAGATGGGAAACAAAAGATTTACCCAGGCCCGGGCGGAGATCCCCTACATCCGTCGGGCCTCCCCGTTTCCCGCCCCCTTCTCAATATCCTGGGTTTCCAATTGGGACTCGCATTGATGAAGATTAGAAAGCATGGTTGACGTTGCAGCCTGGGGAGCAGGCGCCCTGGGAGTGTCTCCTGAGATCTTGATTAACTTACACTCCCGCACTAGATGCCCCGCCTGACCACAGTAGAGGCACAAGCCTTCCCTGCGCCGTCTCTCTTTTTCTTGATCTGTGAGGGGGGGTCGCCTAACTGATTTTATGGTTTGCTTTCCTACCGGACTGGGGTTATTGGTTTTAGGCCAATTCTCGCCTTTGGAAACCGACGGGATTAATGGTAGAACCCTCCGTGAGCGATAGGATTCTGACCTACGCTCCCGGAACCTTAGCTCCACTTGGAGAGTTAAATCTATCAACCCCTTCAATGTTTCTGGCATTGGGTATACATTGTTAATAGCGTCCTTAAATTCCTCCCGTAGACCCTGCAAGAATATGGAGTACTGTGTTGCTTCTGTCCAACCCAGCTCAATAGCTAATTGTTGAAATTGATTCAGGTATGCGTTCAAGTCCCTTGTCCCTTGTCTTATATTTAGGAACTTTAAACTCTGAGCCTGTGTAGTTAATTGACGATCAAACACCCTTTTGAATTCAAAAAGAAAAATCTCAAAATCATCTATCCAAGGGCTTAAACGCTCTATTAGTGGATTTGCCCAATGGAGGGCATCCCCACCTAAATTCGAGATTACAAAGAGTACCTTGGCTCTGTCTGTAGTGAATTGACCAGGCTTACCTAGGAAATGTAATGAGCATTGAGTCAGGAAATTTTTACATTGTTGGGGGTCCCCCAGATAACGGTCCGGGGAAGTCAACTTTAATTCCTTAGAGCGAGTAGTGGGCAAGGAATGTTCCGGGGAAAGCAAGGGCATGGAGGGTTCTAAATTCTCTGGGTTTGACCGAGCCACTTCGGCCTCCACAGACGCGGAGTCCTCCAAGTTGCTCAGCCTGTCTTGAACTGCTTGAAAAGTCTTCCTAGAGTCTCTTAACTCCAACTCTAGGCTCTCTAGCCGCTGGGACATCTTCTCTAGGACTTGTTCCATCTCCAGTGGGATCGCTGAGGCTTTGGCACTCTGTCACAATGGTGTGAATCATTCACTGGTAAAGAGGTCAAAAGTGCTCACCTGTGTTTTAGGGAAGATCGGACTGGAGATGATCGTGGTCAACGCCAGCCTCCTGTGATCGGGGTCACTTGAGTGCCACAACCCTGGGAGGCCGGCGCCGCCGAGGTGTGGGGTAGGGTCAGGGAAGGTAATAGGCAACTCCGGTGGTTCTATGGTGAGGACCGGGTAGCGGGACTCAGCAGACTCAGCGAGTTACCTGGGAGACAGGGAGACACAGAAAGTGGACTTTAGTGCCTTGCCTGTGCCTTCTCCTGTGTCTTCAAGTTTTAGCAATGCCAGTGATCACCACCCCCAGTTGAGACCCTCTCACCTTTGGTGGGGCGGCGCCGGAGGGTAGGTGTAGCCTAGGAGGGAGAGGCTCTGGTGGGAAGGTGTTCTTGGATGGTAGGTGCCCTCTGATGAGTAGGTATCGTTCTGTGGAGTCCCCTCGGTTACTGCGGCTGATGTGGGAAATTCGGGTGATTGAGGCAAAGTCTCAAAGTCTCTCTTCTGAAGACAGTCCTGCTGGGGACGGATCCGGATGACGGTTTCACTACGAGCACCGCGCACGCGTCGTTACCCAGACGCTCTGCGCAAGCGCCGGGCTGGGGACGCTGACGGGAGCGCGCGCGGTCGGCCGGGAAGAAGTACCCCCGGGGCGCGCTCTTAGCAGTGGCGGTGGTCGAAGGCCTTTAGAGGTGCAAGGTGTCCAAAATCCAATAGTCTTAGGTTCTGAATTCTTTCAGGACGCCGACCGTGAGGAGGCGACACCGAGGCCCCAAAAAGGGGGCGGGCTAGCCCAAAAAGTACAGCGGCAGCGCGCACGCGGATTCAGGGACTCTTTCCCAAACCTGTGATCGGTGGTTCCCTTCGTCGCGGTGTGTCCGCGGGTTCTCCAGTAGTCTGCTCGCTCAATCAGCTGGGGGGTCGCAGAGTCAGGAGCTCATGCAGCAAGTGTCCATCTGGATTGATGGTCAGGTGCCAAAGCAAAGCAGTTCAGGACCAACGGATTGGAACCCTCACTGGACATTCCAGGTACAGGGTCCTGCAGGGCTCAATCCTCCCCAGCTGCCTTATGTGACTGTCACTGTATTGGTACACCCTAGAGCTAAACTATGTATGTACACTAACCTGTATGTATGCACACTAACCCGTAAACTATTGATACTACCTTATTTACACTGCCATATGTATGTACACTACTACTACTATTTACACTGTCCTGTTGGGTGTGTGACATTTTCCCCGCCTTTTTGTACCCCTAACACCTATGGACTGCGAGGGAAACCCTCTTGTTTACAGGCTCTCTAGCCGGTTTAAGTAGGGATACATGAAAGGTTGGGTGAACCCGCCAAGCTACCGGAATCTTCAACTTAAAAGAGACGGAAGAGAATCTCTCGACAATTTGGAATGGACCCAAGAATTTAGGTTTCAACTTTGGGCTGACGCCGGGTAGGCGGATGTTTCTGGAGCTTAGCCAAACCCAATCTCCCTGCTGAAAATCTGGTGGAGCCCTTCTAGATCTGTTGGCGTACCCTTCTGTCCTTGCTTGGGCTCGTTGGAGGTTCCTGGTAATTTCTTGAAAATGTTCCTGGAACCTTTGGATGAACTCTTGAGGTCTGCCTACACCCGGGGTTTTGGGAAGAGAGGGGACGTTCCGGGGATTGAACCCATAAGAGGCCATAAAAGGGGTCATCCCGAGACTTTCATGGTAGTTATTATTATAGCTGAACTCAGCAGTGGGTAGAAGCTCACTCCAATTTTTACCAGATGAGTTTACGTAGCACCTCAAATATTGCTCCAGAGTCTGGTTTAGTCTCTCGGTTTGACCGTCGGTCTGCGGGTGATAGGCGGAGGAAAGTCTCAGGGTCACTCCCCAGTTTTCTAGGACCCCTTTCCAGAATTTTGCGGTGAACTGAGGTCCCCTATCCGATATTATATCTTTGGGTAAACCATGAGACCTAACTATGTGTTTAAGAAATAAGTTAACCAGAGTGGCCGCCGTAGGTAACTTCCGCAAGGGAACAAAGTGGGCCAACTTAGTAAAGTAATCTATCACCACCCAGATCACGGTGTGGCCTGCACTATTAGGGAGGTCGGTAATGAAGTCCATGCTTATTCGCTCCCATGGATGTGTCGGCGTTTCTATTGGATGAAGCAGCCCATAGGGTTTTGCATGGCTTGCTTTTGCTTGCGCGCATACCTCGCAACGCGAGACATAATGTTGCACGTCCTTAGCCAACGTTGGCCACCAGAAGACTCGCTCTATCTTTTCTCTAGTAGTCTTACTCCCCGGGTGCCCCGCCCAAATGGAGTCGTGTTGTTGACATAGGACCTCATTCTGGAGTGCCGGGGGCACGTACATTTTCTGTCCCACCCAAATTACCCCTTTCTCATCTTGAACCGCATTTTCGAGGTCCTTCAAGGGTATTTGGCCTTCTGGAGACCTACCAAACTCTTCCAATTTCCTCTGAAGGTCTGCATCTTCTTTCGTCACCTGGGTTATTACAGTGCCTTGAGGAAGTAGGGAAACTTCAGAATAGTCCACCGGTACAGTGGGGTATCCCAGTCTTGAGAGGGCATCAGCCTTTCGGTTGGTCGAGCCGGGTCGAAAAGTGATTTCAAAATCAAAACGGGAGAAAAATAAGGCCCACCGAGCGTGCCGAGCCCCTTGACATCTAGCCTTTTTTAGATATTGTAGATTCTTGTGGTCGGTCCAAACTTGAACCTTCTCTCTGGTTCCCTCCAAATAGTGCCGCCACGTTAGGAATGCTTCGCGAATGGCTAGGAGTTCCTTCTCCATTATCGTGTAGTTTTTTTCGGGTGGTGTTAACCTTCGGGAGTGGTATGCAATGGGTCGAAGTGTTCCTCCCTGATCTCGTTGAGAGAGCACACAACCGACCGCCTCGTCTGAGGCATCCGCCTCGACGATGAACTTTCTGGCTTGGTCTGGCTGGGCCAGAATCGGAGCGGAACAGAATTTCTCCTTTAAAGTTTTGAAGGCCCTATCTTGCTCCTCCAACCAGGAAAATGACACTCCTTTTCGGGTCAATCTGGATATTGGTGAGATTAAATGCGAGAAATTAGGGATAAATCGCCTATAGAAATTAGCAAACCCGAGAAATTGCTGAATTCCCTTAACTGACACAGGCGGAGTCCAACGAAGGATTGCCGCTATTTTTTCCGGGTCCATTTCAACCTGCTGCGGCCGAAGAACATATCCCAGGTACGTGACCCTTTGAGTATGAAACTCGCATTTCTCCAATTTGGCGTAAAGAGAATGCGTGCGCAGTCGATTTAAAACTTCCTTCACGTGTCCCACATGTTCTTTGATGTTCCTTGAAAAAATGAGGATGTCATCTAGGTAGATGGCCACCGATCTCCCTATTAGATCCTTAAAAATGTCGGTAATAAAATATTGGAACGCTGCCGGAGCATTGGTGAGACCAAAAGGCATTACTAGGTATTCAAAATGGCCAAAACGACATTTGAACGCCGTCTTCCACTCGTCACCCTCCCTTATACGAATTAGGTTGTAGGCCCCTCGTAAATCTAATTTGGAGAACCAGTTTGCGTTCTTAACAAAGTCGATCAAATCTGGAATTAAGGGCAAGGGATATCTATTTTTAACGGTGACATCATTTAACTCGCTATAATCAATACATGGGCGTAACTCACCCGTCTTTTTGGGCACAAAGAAAATAGGAGCCCCCGCAGGAGATTTGGAGGGGCGTATGAACCCTTTCTTCAGGTTCTCGGTTATATACCTCTCTAGCTCTTCAGCCTCGTTATTTGACAGTGAGTAAATCTTTCCATGGGGAATTGGAGCATTGGGTATTAAATCTACGGGACAATCATAGGGTCTATGGGGGGGAAGCTGGTCAGCTTCCTTCTTGGAGATCACATCCTCAAACCCTTGATACTCCTCGGGGAGCGTGGTTTCCACTGACGCTACCGAGGTATTCCCGGTCCCCACCGACTCGACACATTTTCGACAATAATCTGAAGTAAAAGCCACTGTTTTCTCCTTCCAATCCACACGGGGGTTGTGCAACTCCAACCATTGCATCCCCACAACCAAAGGGTGATGCGGAGATGTGATCAGATCGAACTCAATGAGTTCCGTATGTTTTACATTTGTCGCCCCCATGATAAGTTTGATAGTCTTTTGGGTTACCGGTCCCGAAACTAATAAGGAACCATCAATGGATCGGAGGACCTCGGGGTTAGGTTTATCCTCCAGGGCAATTTTATTTTCAGAGGCAAATGTTTGGTCCATATAAGATCCGGGGGCCCCACAGTCAATTAGAAGGGGACATACTCGTCCCTTAAGGGCTTCGACTTCCGGAAATTGGACGGAAAGGACTATAAACTTGGTACTATGGAGGTGATTTATGGTGGGGAGAAGGGAAACAAAAGATTTTTCACGGCCCGGGCGGAATTCCCCTAAAACCGTCGGGCCTCCCCGTTTCCCGCCCCTTTCTCAGTATCCAGGGTTTCCAATTGGGGTTCGCATTGATGAAGACTAGAAAGCATTGTCGAGGTTGTGGCCTGGGGAGCAGGCGACCTGGGAGTGTCTCCTGAGCTCTTGATTAACTTACACTCCCGTACCAGATACCCCGCCTGACCACAGTAGAGGCACAAGCCTTCCCTGCGCCGTCTCTCTTTTTCTTGATCCGTGAGAGGGGGTCGCCTAACTGATTTTATTGGTTGCTTCCCAAGGGAACTGGGATTATTGATTTTAGGCCAACTCTCGTTTTTGGGAACCGACGGAGCTACTGGTAGAAACCTTCGTGCTCGATAGGGTTCTGACCTGCGCTCCCGGAACCTTAGCTCCACTTGGAGGGACAAATCTACTAACCCCTTCAATGTTTCTGGCATGGGGTATACATTGTTAATAGCGTCCTTAAATTCCTCCCGTAGTCCCTGCAAGAATATTGAGTACTGCGTTGCTTCTGTCCAACCCAACTCAATAGCTAATTGTTGAAATTGATTCAGATAGGCGGTTAAGTCCCTTGTCCCTTGTCTTATATTTAGGAACTTCAAACTCTGAGCCTGTGTGGTCAATTGTCGATCAAACACCCTTTTGAATTCAAAAAGAAAAACCTCAAAATCATCTAACCAAGGACTTAAACGCTCTATTAGAGGATTTGCCCAATGGAGGGCGTCCCCACCTAAATTTGAGATTACAAAGAGGATCTTGGCTCTGTCTGTTGTGAATTGACCAGGCTTACCTAGGAAATGTAATGAGCATTGAGTCAGGAAATTTTTACATTGTTGGGGGTCCCCAAGATAGCGGTCCGGGGAAGCCAACTTCAATTCTTTAGAGCGAGTGGAAGGCAAGGAGTGTTCCGGGGAAAGCAGGGGCATGGAGGGTTCTAAGTTCTCTGGGTTTGACCGGGCCACTTCGGCTTCCACAGACGCGGAATCCTCTAAATTATTCAGCCTGTCTTGAACTGCTTGGAAAGCCTTCCTAGAGTCTCGTAACTCCAACTCTATGCTCTCTAGCCGCTGGGACATCTTCTCTAGTATTTGTTCCATCTCCAGTGGGATCTTTCAGTGGCTTTGGCACTCTGTCACAAAGGTGAGGGATGTAAACTGGTAAAAGTGTAAAAGCTCACCTGTGTTCCAAAGGAGATCGGACTGGAGGTGACCGTGGAAGAGTGGTCGACGCCAGCCCCCTGTGATCAGGGTCACTTGAGTGCCACAACCCTGGGAGGCCGGCGCCGCCGAGGTGTGGAGTGGGACCAGGGAAGGTAATTCGCAAATCTGGTGATTCTATGGTGGGGACTGGTCGAAGGGTTTCAGCAGGGCTCAGCAGGTAACCTGGGCGACAGGGAGACAGAGTAGGAGGGCTTTAGTTTCTGTGTCTTCCCCTGTTGCAGTATTAGTGCTATTCCCCCTTCCCAAGGCACTAGTGGAGAGATTCTCTCACCTTTGGTGGGGCGGCGCCGGAGGGGTAGGTGTAGCCCAGGAGAGAAGGGCTCGGATGGGTAGATGTCCGACCTCTGGAGGTCAAGGGTCAGGCTCGGACCGGTTCCGTCACTGGGGCTGAGTGTTCTGGGGCAAAGTCTCTCTCCGTTTACAGTTCAGCTGTTGGTGAATCCGGACGACGCTTTCACTTGGAGGACCGGCACCTCCGCGCATGCGTCGTTGTCCAGACGCTCTGCGCAAGCGCCGGGTTGGGGACGCTGACGAGAGCGCGCACGCTGGCGGGGCGCCTTTCGTGGCAGTGGCGAGCGTTGGCCCGGGAGCCTTAGGGGCGCAAGGTCCAAAGTACAAAGTCTCAGAGTTCGTTTAAGGTGCAGGCACGAGGAGGCACCGAGGCCCCAAAAAGGGGCGGGCTAGCCCAAAAAGTACAGCGAGAGCACGCGCGTATGGATGTTTCCTCAAACCTGTGGGTTGCCTTTGTCGCGGTATAGTCTCGCAGTCGCTGCGAGTTCTTCAGAAGTCTGCTTGGCCAGCTGGGGGGTCGCAGAGTCAGGAGCTCATGCAGCATGCATCCATCAGGATTGATGGTCAGGTGCCAAAGCAACTGAAATAGCTCAGGACCAACGGATTGGAACCCTCAATGGACATTCCAGGTACAGGGTCCTGTTGGGCTCAATCCTCCTTAGCTTGTGTGTCTGCCATTGTATCGTATGCACCCTAAAGCTAAACTATGTACACCTGTATGTATGTACACTAACCCGTAAACTATTTACACTGCCCTATTTACACTGCCACTAAAGCTAACTAACTAAAGCTAACCTGTACACTATTTACACTGTGTGTTAGTGAGTGTGTGACATTTTCCCCGCCTTTTTGTACCCCTAACATCTATGGACTGCGAGGGAAGTCCTTTTGATCACAGGCTCTCTGGCCGGCTTAAGCAGGGACACATGAAAAGTTGGGTGAACTCGCCAAGCCACCGGAACCTTTAGCTTAAAGGAGACAGAGGAGAATCTCTCGATAATTTGGAATGGGCCCAAGAATTTAGGTTTCAACTTTGGGCTGATGCCGGGCAGGCGGATATTCCTGGAACTTAGCCAAACCCAGTCCCCCGGTTGGAAATCTGGTGGGGCCCTTCTAGATCTGTTGGCGTATCCTTCTGCCTTTGCTTGGGCTTGTAGGAGGTTCTTGGTAATTTCTTGAAAATGTTCTTGGAATTTTTGGGTGAAATCTTGGAGTTTGCCTTCACTCGGGGCTTTTGGAAGAGAGGGAACGTTCCGGGGGTTGAACCCATATGAGGCCATAAAAGGGGTCATCCCCAGACTTTCATGATAGTTATTATTATAGCTGAACTCGGCAGTGGGTAGAAGGTCACTCCAATTTTTACCCGACGAGTTTACATAACACCTCAAATATTGTTCCAGAGTCTGGTTCAGCCTCTCTGTTTGACCATCGGTCTGAGGATGATAGGCGGAGGAAAGCTTTAGAGTTACTCCCCAGTTTTCTAAAACCCCTTTCCAGAATTTTGCGGTGAACTGAGGTCCCCTATCCGATATTATCTCTTTGGGTAATCCATGACATCGTACAATGTGCCTAAGGAATAAACTAACTAGAGTGGCCGCTGTAGGTAATTTCCGTAACGGAACAAAGTGGGCCAGCTTGGTAAAGTAGTCTATTACTACCCAGATCACGGTGTGGCCTGCGCTATTGGGAAGGTCGGTAATGAAGTCCATGCTTATTCGCTCCCATGGATGTGTTGGCGTTTCTATTGGATGTAACAGCCCATAGGGCTTTGCATGGCTGGCTTTTGCCTGCGCGCAAATATCACAACGTGATACATAATGCTGCACGTCCCTGGCTAACGCGGGCCACCAGAAGATTCGCTCTATCTTTTCCCTGGTAGCCTTACTCCCAGGATGTCCTGCCCAAATGGAGTCGTGTTGCTGGAGTAGGACCTCATCCCGGAGTGCCGGGGGCACATACATTTTCTGTTCTACCCAGATTATCCCTTTCTCATCTTGAACAGCATTTTCGAGGTCCTTCAAGGATAGTCGGCCTTCTGGGGACCTACCGAACTTCTCTAGTTTCCCTTGAAAGTCTGCATTTTCTATTGTTACCTGGGTTATTACGGTTCCTTGAGGGAGTAGAGAAACCTCAGAATAGTCCACGGGAACAGTGGGGTATCCCAGTCTTGAGAGGGCATCGGCCTTTCGGTTGGTTGAGCCAGGCCGAAAGGTGATTTCAAAGTCAAAGCGGGAGAAAAATAATGCCCACCGAGCGTGCCGAGCCCCTTGACACCTAGCTTTCCTTAGGTATTGTAAATTCTTGTGATCGGTCCAAACCTGAACCTTCTCTCTGGTGCCCTCCAGATAATGTCGCCATGTTAAAAAGGCTTCTCTAATGGCTAGTAATTCCTTTTCCATTATTGTGTAATTTTTTTCGGGTGGGGTCAACCGCCGCGAGTGGTATGCTATGGGTCGGAGTGTTCCCCCCTGATCTCGTTGAGAGAGCACGCACCCGACCGCCTCATCTGAGGCGTCCGCTTCGACAATGAATTTTTTGGCTTGGTCTGGCTGGGTCAAAATCGGAGCGGAGCAGAATTTACCTTTTAGAGTGTTGAAGGCCCTATCTTGTTCCTCGGACCAGGAAAAGGGAATCCCTTTTCGGGTCAACCTCGAGATTGGTGAAATTAAATGCGAGAAGTTCGGAATAAATCGTCTGTAAAAATTAGCAAACCCGAGAAATTGCTGAATCCCCTTAACTGTCATCGGCGGAGTCCAACGAAGTATTGCTGCGATCTTTTCCGGGTCCATTTCAACCAGTTGTGGCCGTAGAACATATCCTAGGTATGTGACTCTTTGGGTATGAAATTCACATTTCTCCAACTTGGCGTAAAGAGAATGCGTGCGTAGTCGATTTAAGACTTCCTTCACGTGTTCCACGTGTTCCTTGAAGTCCTTCGAAAAGATGAGAATATCGTCTAGATATATGGCCACCGACCTCCCTATCAAATCCTTGAATATGTCGGTAAAAAAATATTGGAATGCAGCCGGAGCATTGGTGAGGCCGAACGGCATGACCAAATACTCAAAGTGACCGAAACG
>JASBQK010785518.1:0-11152 GCA_030264995.1 Desmognathus ocoee | reverse complement strand
GTTGAATGGAATGATGTAAGTGCAAATTACCCTAAGCTATGCATACATTCAGCCAACTTCAATATGGTGTCTAACATTAGACTATAATATCTCCTACTACTCCCCCATCACCCCACTCCAAACACCCTTTAACACGTATACTGACACTCTCGCCAATACCCCAGATACATCACTGACACACAATTTAACAGAATAATCACCATGGGCCCCTGGCAGTTCTTATCCTCTTAGACGACACATATATACCACCTTAAAATCACCACATTCACCTACATCCGAAATGCACTAATTTCTCACGCCCGTGAATCGCAAATGTATTAATACATTCTAGTATTTAACTGAATAAAAGATGCCAATGTATATACTATGCTATCAGGTGTAATATGCTGAAGTTAATGAGTTTTGTGAAATTCTTCTATTGCAACGTATGTGTTGTATCTCACCAATCGTGCACACAATAAACAGACACGACACCTCTCAGTATAGATGCGGCTCCGACTGCCTGAGTTGGCGCCACTTTATTATTTATATTCCCCGCGCTAGCCGGGGACGTTGCACGCCAACGTAACCCCACGTGATCCCTCTCGCACTGGCCGGGCATCACGTGAGCTCTCTCATGTTACAGGATATAACATCCCCCTCCAACTAGAATAAAGAAACAACAACAAACAGATCAGAACTTATCTCACTAAACATAAGTCTTTGAGCCTGCTTGACGGAGTAGGATTCCTTCGTAGTTGATAGGGGCGACAGCCCTCAGTATCCCTCTGGTTTGGGACTTCTGGGCGGATGACTGGATTCATAGTACCTTGAGGGATTCTCTCCCGATGTTGGCAGCTGGGCCCTGGGTCAGGCAGTTCCAGTTCCAATGACCCTGCCTCACTTCCGACCTCATCCATTAGTTCATTGTCATTGTCGCTGTCATAACGTCCTGACATTATTGACACCTCCTTCCACATAGTGTCAGACACTTTTTTAAAGAATGACACGTTCCTGCAAACTTGTTCATTTGCCCTGGCCACCGTTACCATGGTTTCTTTCTTTTCAACAACTTTCCACGGCCTCGCCTCAAACGTGAGGTCCAGTTTTCCTGACTTCTTTCTCGTCATCATCAGAACAGAGTCTCCCACTCGTATGTGAGAATGCTTTGAATTCCTTGATTGGCTCATCTCTGCATTCTTTTTCTTTCTCTGGCACTCAACCCTCTGGTGATCAATGGGGCTGGACACTCCCCCAGGTAAGTCCGGCATGGTGTCTTTTATCTTTCGCCCCATTAGTGCTTCCCCCGGTGCCACTGATGTGGAGGAGTGGGGAGTGGTGCGATAGCCCCTTAAGAAAGAATAGACTGCGGATAGCCAGTCTTGTTTTTGTTCTTTTGCAATGCGGATCACTTTATTCAGAGTCCTCATGAACCTTTCCACATCACCATTAGCCTGTGGCCAGCAGGGGGTGACATGGCGGAGCTTGATGTTCAGATTACCCAAGAATGTTCTCAGTTCAGCACTCCTAAAAGGAGGCCCATTGTCACATCGTATGGAATTGGGTAAACCATGAGTGGCAAACATTTTCTCCAGGGCTAAGATGACCACCCTGGCGGAGGTGTTGGGTACTAGTTCAATTTCCGGGTACCTCGAACATTCATCCAGGACCACAAAGAGGTAGTGATCTGGGGAGACTTGACAAAAGTCGACCGAGAGGTCGCTCCAGGGGGTGTGACTCCTCGGCGGGGAGATTATCGGTGAAGGTGGTGAAGGTCTCCCACTGGCGGAGCACATTAGGCACGTATTAACCATGTCTGACACCATTTCTTGTAACTTGGGGAACCAGTACCTGCTCCTGAGTCTCGCTGTGGTTTTAGTCACCCCTTGATGACCCTCGTGAGCCAGTACCAGAAGTTTCGGGACCAGAATCTCTGGGACAACTATGCGTTCCCCCCGCAGTAGCACCCCTTCTCCTGAGACGGAGAGCTCATTCCGTACTGAGAATAGTTTTTCCATAAATATTTTCTCTTCCTTGTGGTAGTTCTGTGTGGAAGATAGAAATCTATTCCAGGCACCTGAGCGAATGGTTGTCATGGTCTTTGACAGGCACCTGCTGTTGGCTGTAGCCTCAATGAGTTCCTCCAGTGCTATGGCTTTAGGTCTGGAAATCTCCACCACTGATCGGACATGTGCCTCTGTCTCCTCAGCCTCAGCGGCCTCCATCCGGGTCGCTGGCCTTGGGTGCCTAGATAGAAAGTCTGCCGGATTGTCATGCCCTGCTCGGTATTTTAGCTCGAATGAATATACTTGTAGCTGCAGCATCCACTTTTCTATTCTGGCAGGAGGGTGAGGTGCTGTGCCAGCAAAAATGGGTATTAATGGCTTATGATCGGTAAACACAATGAAAGGAAATCCATACAAGTAGAGGTGAAAATGCTTGCAGCCCCACAGCACGGCAATAGCCTCCTTTTCAATTTGAGAGTACCTCTGTTCAGTGCTTGTCAGGGCGCGGCTGGCATATGCAATGGGGAGGACCTCCCCATGACAGTTCCTCTGTGTTAGCACGGCTCCCAGTCCAACCGGGCTTGCATCCACGAGCAGTTCTGTCTGTAGATCCATGTTGAAATAGGCTAACGTAGTTTCTGCGGACAAACTGTCCTTGATGCACTGAAAGGCCATGGCACACTCACGAGACCATTCCCATTTGGTAGACAGCTTGGTAAGGTTACGAAGGGGCTCGGATACCGATGCCAGGTGAGGAATAAATCGCCCACAATAGTTCGCCATGCCTAAGAAGCTGCGCACAGCGCTGACATTTTCTGGTGGGGAAGCTGATTTAATGTCTCTCACCTTCTTGGGGTCAGCCGAGACGCCATCAGCGTTCAAGATATAGCCGAAAAATTCAAGTTCACGCTTGGCGTACTCACACTTTTCCTTGTGTAGGGTGAGCCCTTGTTCTTCCAGCCTCCTCAAAACTGCTTCCAGCCTCACAAGGTGTTCCTCATCAGAGTCTGCATAGACCAAAATATCATCGCTCACATTGATGACACCCTCCAAGTCTTGGATGACAGAGCGGATGGCATTCTGGAATACTTCCGCCGCCGAATTGACACCAAAACTTAGCCTCTTGTACCTCCTTAGTCCCACATGGGACGAGAATGTAGTGATGTACCTGGAACGGGGGTGCAAGGGTATCTGATGGTAACCTGCCTTGAGGTCTAGCTTCGAGAACACTGTGGCTCCTGTGAGGTCAGCTAGCAAGTCATCCACAGTCGGGGTTATGTGCCTTTCCCTCTTTATGGCCACATTTGGCCGTCTCATGTCGACACACAATCGTACCTTGTCTGGTTGTTTGGGCTTGTTCGCCACCACCAACGGGGAAACCCACGGGGTTGGGCCTCTCACCCTTTCTATTATGTCTTGCTTTTCCAACTCCTCCAGCTCAAGTCTGACTTTCTCTCGCTGGTGAAACGGGACCCTTCGGTGCTTGTCAGCCACTGGCTGGATGCTTTCATCGATGTGAAGTTTCACTGGAGGGCCCTTTTTACATCCTATGCCCTGAAATAGCTTGGGGTGACGTTCCAGGAGTTCTGTGATGGTTTGCTCATGGATGTTGAAAGCGAACTGGACAATCATTAGCTTGATCGCTGACCTGCACCCTAATAAGGTTTCTGTGTCCTTATCGACTACATGGAATCTCACTCGTGCAGAATTCGTCCCATATTTGATGAGAGACATAAACGTTCCCAGCACTGGTAGCGGTGTTGCACAACCATATGCCATGAGGATGACAGTTGCCGGTTGCAGTATGGGTTTGGGCAGCAGTGATTCGAAAGACTTCTTCGATATTACGTTTACTGCCGCTCCAGTGTCCACTATAACCATGTGAGAGCTGTCCCCGATCATGATCATACACTTAGGTCGGAACTTCTTTTTGTTACCAGTGACAGAGGAAATCAACCTTATCTTCGCTATACGTTTAGGAAGCGTGGAAATGGCATTGGCTGTCACCTCCTGAGCCTCGTCATCGCCATCTTCCTCATCTTCATCATATGATAGACACTCCTGCTCTTCTGGAGCAGTCTCAACTTGTCTAGTTAGACGTTTCGTACGCAGTCTCCGCCTCTGTCCTTCTGGTCTAGGAGGTGGGGAGCGGGATTGGCACATAACTGCGTAATGGTTCAGTTTGCCGCAGTTGAGGCATTCTCTCCCTACTGCCGGGCATGCGTCCCGTCTATGCCACGTTTCTCCACACATGGCACATGTCTGTGGTGTTTTCCCATCATTGGGCTTTTTGTCTTGCCCCGCAGACTTGAAAGGACGCTGCTTCTGAGTTCTGGGCCTGCGCTGGATGGCGGCCACCAGGGCAGGGGAGATCAGGGAAGCATCCCCGGGTTCCAACTTCACCTTCCTGAGCGCTGTTTCCATCGCTGACGCACGCACATCCGCTAACTCTCTCTGGCGCCCCAATAGCAGCATTTTCTGTAGGGCAATTCTTGGTTCAGACATAATTTGTCTTCGGAGCTTTTCTGAATGCACACCATATATAATCTGCGAGCGGATTATTTGTTCGACATCCGCATATTCACATGCCTTGGACGCTTCTCTTATCCTGGCATGGAAGGAATCGATCGATTCACCTTTGGATTGCATGATTTGTCTTAGCTTAAAATCCTCATAGTCGGGGTTGACTTGAGGTAGGAAATGTTCTTTGAGTGCATCACGTGCCAATTCATAGTCACCTTCCGCCCCAGTGTCCTTTAGAGAGTTAAAGATTCTGCGTGCATCATCTCCCACATGGAAAAGCAGCAAGTCTCTTTTCATCACTGGGTCAGTTATCTTGTCTAAACGGAAGAAGCGTTCTAAATGGTCAATCCATAACACCCATCGTGTACCTGTAGTGGATGGGTCTCCATAGATATCAAAGGGTTTCAGCGAGCTCTCCCTCCCAGACAGATGAAACATGGCTGGACGATCTTCTGCACTCATGATGACGGGAAAAGGTGGTGACCCTTCTCTCGAAACAGGAGGTGACACCACGGGTGACTCCCCCGTGTCGTCCACTACCTCACTCTCAGCCGGTCCAGGCAGTGCTCCGTCGTCCGCCAGGGCAACTCGTCGACCTCCTCAGGGCAGGACGCAACTCTTGACACCCTGAGTGTCTGCGGGCGTGGGGAGCGGCAGCTCCACCCACACAGATCCCAGCTGGGCCCACCACAGGGGAGCAGTCAGATACTGGGACCCACTGCCAGAGCACAAAAGGGGGAGGACGTGGTATCACCTACCCCCAGTCTGGCACACGGCAGGGAGCGGCGGCTCTACCTGCTGCACGCGTACCCTGCAGGGAGCAGCGGCTCCACCCGCCGTCGCTCTGCTGGGCGAGGAGCAACGGCTCACACCCACCTCAGCCTACTGGAACAGGGAGCGATGGCTCCACCTGCTGTACTCCCTCCACATAGGGAGCAGCAGCTCACACCCACAGTAGAGAGTGCCCTGGGGCCGGCACACACGCAGAGCCACGGATCGGGGAGCGGCGGCTCCACCCGAACGCGTGCTCACCCAGGTAGCGGGGAGCGGCGGCTCACCCGACTACGTCCTTTCCCCGTCCGGGGAGCAGCGGCTCCACCCGCACCGGAGAAGAAGTGCGCTCCTACGCTGGGGAGCAGCGGCTCCACCCAACGAACGCTGAGCCGATCCGAGGTGAGTGCGCACACACGGGCCACGTACCCGCCTCGTCGCCAGTGTTGTATCTCGCAAACTGTGCACGCAATGAAGACTGACACGACACCTCTCAGTGTGTACACGGCTCCGACTGCCTGAGTTGGCGCCACTTTATTATTTATATTCCCCGCGCTCGGGGACGTTGCACGCCAACGTAACCCTACGTGATCCCTGTCGCACTAGCAGGGCATCACGTGAGCTTTCCTGCTGTTACAGGATATAACATCCCCCTCCAACTAGAATGAAGAAACAACAACAAACAGATATGAACTTATTTCACTAAACATAAAAATCTTTAAGCCTGCTTGAAGGAGCAGGATTCCTTCGTAGTTGATAGGGGCGACAGTCCTCAGTATTCCTCTGGCTTGGGACTTCTGGGCGGATGACTGGATTCACAGTACCTGGAGGGATTCTCTCAAGATGTTGGCGGCTGGGCCCTGGGTCAGGCAGTTCCAGTTCCAACGACCCTGCCTCACTCCTGACATCATCCATTAGTTCATTGTCATTGTCGCTGTCATAACGTCCTGACATTATTGACACCTCCTTCCACGTAGTGTCAGACACTTTTTTAAAGACTGACACATTCCTGCAAACTTGTTCATTTGCTCTGGCCACTGTTACCATGGTTTCTTTCTTTTCAACAACTTTCCACGGCCTCGCCTCAAACGTGAGGTCCAGTTTTCCTGACTTCTTTCTCGTCATCATCAGAACAGAGTCTCCCACTCGTATGTGAGAATGCTTTGAATTCCTTGATTGGCTCATCTCTGCATTCTTTTTCTTTCTCTGGCACTCAACCCTCTGGTGATCAATGGGGCTGGACACTCCCCCAGGTAAGTCCGGCATGGTGTCTTTTATCTTTCGCCCCATTAGTGCTTCCCCCGGTGCCACTGATGTGGAGGAGTGGGGAGTGGTGCGATAGCCCCTTAAGAAAGAATAGACTGCGGATAGCCAGTCTTGTTTTTGTTCTTTTGCAATGCGGATCACTTTATTCAGAGTCCTCATGAACCTTTCCACATCACCATTAGCCTGTGGCCAGCAGGGGGTGACATGGCGGAGCTTGATGTTCAGATTACCCAAGAATGTTCTCAGTTCAGCACTCCTAAAAGGAGGCCCATTGTCACATCGTATGGAATTGGGTAAACCATGAGTGGCAAACATTTTCTCCAGGGCTAAGATGACCACCCTGGCGGAGGTGTTGGGTACTAGTTCAATTTCCGGGTACCTCGAACATTCATCCAGGACCACAAAGAGGTAGTGATCTGGGGAGACTTGACAAAAGTCGACCGAGAGGTCGCTCCAGGGGGTGTGACTCCTCGGCGGGGAGATTATCGGTGAAGGTGGTGAAGGTCTCCCACTGGCGGAGCACATTAGGCACGTATTAACCATGTCTGACACCATTTCTTGTAACTTGGGGAACCAGTACCTGCTCCTGAGTCTCGCTGTGGTTTTAGTCACCCCTTGATGACCCTCGTGAGCCAGTACCAGAAGTTTCGGGACCAGAATCTCTGGGACAACTATGCGTTCCCCCCGCAGTAGCACCCCTTCTCCTGAGACGGAGAGCTCATTCCGTACTGAGAATAGTTTTTCCATAAATATTTTCTCTTCCTTGTGGTAGTTCTGTGTGGAAGATAGAAATCTATTCCAGGCACCTGAGCGAATGGTTGTCATGGTCTTTGACAGGCACCTGCTGTTGGCTGTAGCCTCAATGAGTTCCTCCAGTGCTATGGCTTTAGGTCTGGAAATCTCCACCACTGATCGGACATGTGCCTCTGTCTCCTCAGCCTCAGCGGCCTCCATCCGGGTCGCTGGCCTTGGGTGCCTAGATAGAAAGTCTGCCGGATTGTCATGCCCTGCTCGGTATTTTAGCTCGAATGAATATACTTGTAGCTGCAGCATCCACTTTTCTATTCTGGCAGGAGGGTGAGGTGCTGTGCCAGCAAAAATGGGTATTAATGGCTTATGATCGGTAAACACAATGAAAGGAAATCCATACAAGTAGAGGTGAAAATGCTTGCAGCCCCACAGCACGGCAATAGCCTCCTTTTCAATTTGAGAGTACCTCTGTTCAGTGCTTGTCAGGGCGCGGCTGGCATATGCAATGGGGAGGACCTCCCCATGACAGTTCCTCTGTGTTAGCACGGCTCCCAGTCCAACCGGGCTTGCATCCACGAGCAGTTCTGTCTGTAGATCCATGTTGAAATAGGCTAACGTAGTTTCTGCGGACAAACTGTCCTTGATGCACTGAAAGGCCATGGCACACTCACGAGACCATTCCCATTTGGTAGACAGCTTGGTAAGGTTACGAAGGGGCTCGGATACCGATGCCAGGTGAGGAATAAATCGCCCACAATAGTTCGCCATGCCTAAGAAGCTGCGCACAGCGCTGACATTTTCTGGTGGGGAAGCTGATTTAATGTCTCTCACCTTCTTGGGGTCAGCCGAGACGCCATCAGCGTTCAAGATATAGCCGAAAAATTCAAGTTCACGCTTGGCGTACTCACACTTTTCCTTGTGTAGGGTGAGCCCTTGTTCTTCCAGCCTCCTCAAAACTGCTTCCAGCCTCACAAGGTGTTCCTCATCAGAGTCTGCATAGACCAAAATATCATCGCTCACATTGATGACACCCTCCAAGTCTTGGATGACAGAGCGGATGGCATTCTGGAATACTTCCGCCGCCGAATTGACACCAAAACTTAGCCTCTTGTACCTCCTTAGTCCCACATGGGACGAGAATGTAGTGATGTACCTGGAACGGGGGTGCAAGGGTATCTGATGGTAACCTGCCTTGAGGTCTAGCTTCGAGAACACTGTGGCTCCTGTGAGGTCAGCTAGCAAGTCATCCACAGTCGGGGTTATGTGCCTTTCCCTCTTTATGGCCACATTTGGCCGTCTCATGTCGACACACAATCGTACCTTGTCTGGTTGTTTGGGCTTGTTCGCCACCACCAACGGGGAAACCCACGGGGTTGGGCCTCTCACCCTTTCTATTATGTCTTGCTTTTCCAACTCCTCCAGCTCAAGTCTGACTTTCTCTCGCTGGTGAAACGGGACCCTTCGGTGCTTGTCAGCCACTGGCTGGATGCTTTCATCGATGTGAAGTTTCACTGGAGGGCCCTTTTTACATCCTATGCCCTGAAATAGCTTGGGGTGACGTTCCAGGAGTTCTGTGATGGTTTGCTCATGGATGTTGAAAGCGAACTGGACAATCATTAGCTTGATCGCTGACCTGCACCCTAATAAGGTTTCTGTGTCCTTATCGACTACATGGAATCTCACTCGTGCAGAATTCGTCCCATATTTGATGAGAGACATAAACGTTCCCAGCACTGGTAGCGGTGTTGCACAACCATATGCCATGAGGATGACAGTTGCCGGTTGCAGTATGGGTTTGGGCAGCAGTGATTCGAAAGACTTCTTCGATATTACGTTTACTGCCGCTCCAGTGTCCACTATAACCATGTGAGAGCTGTCCCCGATCATGATCATACACTTAGGTCGGAACTTCTTTTTGTTACCAGTGACAGAGGAAATCAACCTTATCTTCGCTATACGTTTAGGAAGCGTGGAAATGGCATTGGCTGTCACCTCCTGAGCCTCGTCATCGCCATCTTCCTCATCTTCATCATATGATAGACACTCCTGCTCTTCTGGAGCAGTCTCAACTTGTCTAGTTAGACGTTTCGTACGCAGTCTCCGCCTCTGTCCTTCTGGTCTAGGAGGTGGGGAGCGGGATTGGCACATAACTGCGTAATGGTTCAGTTTGCCGCAGTTGAGGCATTCTCTCCCTACTGCCGGGCATGCGTCCCGTCTATGCCACGTTTCTCCACACATGGCACATGTCTGTGGTGTTTTCCCATCATTGGGCTTTTTGTCTTGCCCCGCAGACTTGAAAGGACGCTGCTTCTGAGTTCTGGGCCTGCGCTGGATGGCGGCCACCAGGGCAGGGGAGATCAGGGAAGCATCCCCGGGTTCCAACTTCACCTTCCTGAGCGCTGTTTCCATCGCTGACGCACGCACATCCGCTAACTCTCTCTGGCGCCCCAATAGCAGCATTTTCTGTAGGGCAATTCTTGGTTCAGACATAATTTGTCTTCGGAGCTTTTCTGAATGCACACCATATATAATCTGCGAGCGGATTATTTGTTCGACATCCGCATATTCACATGCCTTGGACGCTTCTCTTATCCTGGCATGGAAGGAATCGATCGATTCACCTTTGGATTGCATGATTTGTCTTAGCTTAAAATCCTCATAGTCGGGGTTGACTTGAGGTAGGAAATGTTCTTTGAGTGCATCACGTGCCAATTCATAGTCACCTTCCGCCCCAGTGTCCTTTAGAGAGTTAAAGATTCTGCGTGCATCATCTCCCACATGGAAAAGCAGCAAGTCTCTTTTCATCACTGGGTCAGTTATCTTGTCTAAACGGAAGAAGCGTTCTAAATGGTCAATCCATAACACCCATCGTGTTCCTGTTGTGGATGGGTCTCCATAGATATCAAATGGTTTCAACGAGCTCTCCCTCCCAGACAGATGAAACATGGCTGGATGATCTTCCGCACTCATGATAACAGGAAAAGTCGGTGTCTCTTCACCTGAATCAGGAGGTGACACCACGGGCGATTCCTCCGTGTCGTCCACTTCCTCACTATCAGCCGGTCCAGGGAGTGCTCCGTCGTCTGCCAGGACAAACTCGTCGACCCTCTCCGGGCAGGCCGCACCTCTTGACACCCTGAGTGTCCACGGGCGTGGGGAGCAGCAGCTCCACCCACACAGACCCCAGCTGGGCCCACCACAGGGGAGCAATCAGATATTGGGACCCACTGCCAGAACACAAGGGGGGAGGACGCGGTAGCACCTACCCCCTCTCTGGCACACGGCAGGGAGCGGCGGCTCCACCTGCTGCACGCGCACCATGCAGGGAGCGGCGGCTCCACCCGCAGTCGCTTTGCTGAGCGAGGAGCAACGGCTCACACTCGCCACAGTCTACTGGAGCAGGGAGCGGCGGCTCCACCTGCTGTACTCCCTCTACGTAGGGAGCAGCAGCTCACACCCACGGTAGAGAGTGCCCTGGGGCCGGCACACACACAGACCCACGGATCGGGGAGCGGCGGCTCCACCCGAACGCGGGCTCACCCAGGTAGCGGGGAGCGGCGGCTCACCCGACTACGTCCTTTCTCCGTCAGGGGAGCAGCGGCTCCACCCGCACCAGAGAAGAAATGCGCTCTCACGCTGGGGAGCAGCGGCTCCACCCAACGAGCGCTGAGCCGATCCGAGGTGAGTGCGCACACACGGGACACGTACCCGCCTCGTCGCCAGTGTTGTATCTCACAAACTGTGCACACAAGAAATGCTGACACGACACCTCTCTGTAGATACAAGGCTCCGACTGCCCGAGTTGGCGCCACTTTATTATTTATATTCCCCGCGCTCGGGGGCGTTGCACGCCAACG
>JASBQK010785517.1:0-16415 GCA_030264995.1 Desmognathus ocoee | reverse complement strand
TAGAACCACCGGCTCGCTGCTCCAGTTGTGCCGGTTTAGCTTTGCACATCATTTGCATGACATGCTGGGGGTCCCCAGTCACCTCGAAAGAATAAAGAATAGCACATTTTTCCACCAATTTACATTGTGCGCCTATTCTTTGATTGTCGAATATATGTGATGTTGTATTTTCTCCATGTCTGCATTTAATTGTTTGATTTGTCCCCTTGGTGCAACCAGTACGTCCCTGCAACCCCTTGACATGCACTACTTGGTTACTTTGTGTGGCAGATGTACCCCTTCTGCTGACTGACCTGCAGTTAGGTAGGAATGCTCAGTTAGCTCCCCCATGGAATAGAGGGGAGGCAAAGACACGTGCACTTGAAGCAAAGGCATGAACACAAACGTCACGGAACATTAGCATAGGCGCGCCACTCCGGCGTTCACATTGTTTTTCAGCAGCTAAAGGAAAAGTATGATTGATGCACAATTCAAAAAGCCTGGTACATTAAAAGGCACAGATGGTATCAGGCAGGTTTACCACAGGTGAGCTGTTATTTTAGCTACATCGAATGACACAGGTGGGGCTCATTCTAGGTACACAGCCCCTCCCCCTCTTGCAGTGGACATCATCGGTTTTCACAGTGTATATTGAATGAAGAGAGAGATGTGTTTCTATCACACAATACAATTAATTTATTTGGATTGTAATACAGATTTAGTTGTAAAATGTAAGAGTTTTTTATTTTATGGCACCAAATTCCAACATAAACAATTATAATGATGAACAATTGAATTTGAGTCTGGCACGCCTTCAGCCCAATATCCCCAGCGCACTGGGGATTTCACTGAGCAATACATCATGATGTGACAAGGGTGGGGGCCCCTACCAGGAGGCTGGTGTGGGCCCCTGTGCAACGCACAGTTGGCACACCCCTAGAGCTGCCCCTGCACCCAGCAAGCGTTTCTCAAACGTGCACTGGTTTCTTTATCTTTTGAAAGAACAAAGTGAAATGCAAGATTTTAGGACTTCTTATTCAAGGGGAGCTGGTGAAGAACTTGAAGAATAAATCACTTGAACACATTTTATGCATTAAAAAAATAAGCTCAATCAGAGTTATGACAAAATGTAACGTTTAACGAAAGTTTTGCAATATGACAATTGTCATGGGCGTTCAAACATGCTCTCATCTACGCTCAGTAACTGTAAGTGCTTGCATGAGGGGCCTCTGTTAAAACCCCTTCCCCTCCTCCCCTTCTCGCTCACACAGAGGGGCCAGTCTAAAACATTTTCCAGGGCCAGTAGGGAGCTCCCAGTCCTGCCCTGGCTGTAGGTGAGGCGCTCCCCTCGATTATACGGGGTAGAATGTTTGTTCACTCTTAAGTTTTCGCTTACAGTCAAAAGGAACGGATATGACATCATTAAAATTATTAAATGTACTTGAACGTGGAAAAAACGTCTGATAGTTTTCAGCATGACAAATGATTTTGGAATATTCTTTTATATTCAATGTTTCCAAATTGCTAGTATCTTCTTGAAAGGTATTCTAATTTATTACTTAAAATGAGTTTTCATTTGGGGCTCTTTAAGGAAGGGTCAGACGCCTTGTTTCCATTACTAAAGGGTTTTCTCAGTTATTTTAATTGTAATGGAAGGTAACAATTGCGCAATGTTGTTTGTTTTCATTTAATTTAGCAAAGTTACGATCCTCATCAGAACGCTTGCTATACGTTTCTTAAAAGGACCATGTGCGCCATGTATTCACTGCGGTATATGTGATCCTACAAACAGGTAAGTCACTTGTGAGTCCGCATCTGCATTGCTGTAACCCCTGCCACCTTGGAAGTCCTCACGTGTGTACCCCGAAAAGGATTATATTAATCTTCTATGAATTCCTCATATTTCCCATGACCATCCTTAATCATCCAAATGCTGGTCATGACCCTTGTGCCTGCTTACCCATGACCGGTAATCTCCCCCGCCTGCGGGGCCATCCACCCTACTGCTCTCTGCACTCCAGGTGCCCATTGGTGGCATTGGGCCTTAACCTTGGGGAAAATTAATTAATACTGTGCCGGCCATCTTTCCTGACAATAAGTTGACTGACCCCAATCAATCGGCTGATCATGCTGTGGATGAGGATGGAGCGACGGCTGTTGCGTCCTCAGCTCTGCTGAGAACTGACTGCTGAAGTTTTTTCATTGCATTGTTTAATTTGTTTTGCTTTTTGGTTTTGTTTTGTTTATTTATTCCATGCGATTGTTACGCACTTTTTATTGTGTATCATCGCTGTGAAACCCCGGGTCCTAGGCGCTTAATAAATCATTTGAATTGAATTGAATGCTCTGTGCTGTGCTGCGGACTTCTAGAACACTTATTTTATTGACAAATTATGGTATACTATGCCAGGTTTGGGCGCCGTGGACCTGAAAAGCACCAGCACCTACCCGAAGGAACCCTTTAGGAACATGGCCATGCAAATCGCTAGCACCTGCCCGACCAAACATACTTTATATCTCACTGATCCAATTTTCAGTGAGCACAGCATATGCGGTATAAAGCCGGCTGCCCGAGCAACAAAAAGATGATCACTTGCGATCCACCGTAACCTTCCAGCAACTATTTTCTGCAAAGTGAGAACTAAGGTAGCGCCTGAAGTAATTTGGAATGTACGTACATTAGTAGCTCTTAAATATTGCAGAAGGTACGAAATTGAGGTAGTGTCTAAATGCGATTAGCTTTCCCATTAGCGCACCATATCGTTGGTTCCTCCAATATGAGAGCAATTGCCATTTCGAATGCGTGACACTGACTCCAAACTGGACAGTTGCTAAGTGCGGTAAATTATGAGCTACTACCATGACGGCACGTAAGATTGCTATTAATTGTATAATTAAACAAATATTGTAAGGTGCCTTAACGCAGATCATCCCCAATTCAATAGCAAACTCCACTGTTGATGGAACTCAAAACCAAAACTGTTACCCTGGGCAGTAAGGCCACAGGAATTTTACCTTACAATGACAAACTTGCACCTTTGAAGTGTAACAGGATGCAATATCCCCATGAGACATTGAATACTGGTGCTGTGCCTATACCCTACTAGATGCAAATATTGCTGCCCATTAAATACACTTCGAGGGTATTATCACCAGTACGTGATTAATTACTGCGCTGCAAACCACGACACCAGCACTGTTCATAAATGTTACTAAATGCCAATCCTACAGAACAGTAAGTACTATTCCAGTCAGTACCATTTCAGGCTATGATACCGCCAGTATGTAAATAACTACTACCACTGTTCCGAACTAAAGGCAAATATTGCATAAAATGGCAGTACGTAGTTAGACACCAGCACTGTTTCTAGACGTTACTAAATGCAAATCCTGCAGAACATCTGGTACTAATAATAAAATGCTTTTCTATACGTTACTAAATGTAAATCCTGAAGAACATCAAGTAATAATAATGATCATAATAATAATAAAATAATAATAATACAATACTTTTACTCTGTGCAAAAACGAGACAAAAGTTCCAGCTCAACTGTCCTACAGGACTTCGTGGCAGCATGGTACATATAACAACAACAAAATATTCCTCCCATCATACATGCAATGCCCTGCTGCCTTCTTGGCCTTGAGGCCGACATTATTACGCATCAACATTGTCTTACCCAGTCTACCTCGCACCTCTGTGACAGTTCGCGCCTTTCCGCGTTCGCCATTCGTGACCTTGGATCCTAGTTGAACAAGTTTCGAGATCAGTCACACGTGTGCAAGGCAGTTTTGGCATAACTTTGCAGTGCACAATTTACCATGTTGTCAATGAACCAAGCCTCTGGCCAATGGTTGAAAGCCTGCCAAGGCAGCCTGAATGCGGATGGTCTGGAGAGTACCCATCTACAAAGGTGCAAACCTACTGCTACTGACACACAAGATAGCTGAGGTAGCCAACCAGAGTCCAAGAGCACACTGAGGGGAGTCCTGGCCACCTAAAAAGAAGCCAAAGGTGCAGAACAGCATCTGCTTTTGCCTAATGCAGTGGTTTAGTGACCAGGGCCTCAACCCCCAACCACCTGCAAGGACTTGGGGAAGACAGTGGAGTAGAAAGGATAGACCAGCCTGAAGCACTCTCTCAACCAGCCGGTGAAAGGAAGAGACAGAACACAAATAAGAGGATTACAAGGTGACGCAGCAGACGAGATGAAAGAACAGTCAGACAATAGAAGGAGATAGCCAGGAGGAGACACAGAGGGTTCTCCCAGAAAGTCAACCACCCCCTGATAATGTAAGGCCACCAGGAGGTATGGATCTTGTAACCCTGAGAGGATGCCCTGAAGAAAGAAGACCAGAGCGGAAGAAGGGACAGAAGCCGAGTACAGGAGTACAGACACGGATACAAATGTGCACAATTAGGAGGGTGTTAAATACCACAGAATTCCTCAGACAGATCTGGCTGCCCTGGACTTTGTGAAACCTGGAACCCTGGTAAAGAACACCAAGACACTGGGAGTCAGGAGTCAAGCAATCCCTAGACAGATCTAGCTGCCCTGGATTGTTGTTGACCAGTGGAACCTGGATGCAGAGAAGACACAGGAGGGGCAAGCAGACAGAGGCTGGACAGAGGGAGGGAAGGTGGAAGGTGGAGCCCCACTGCCCAAGTGGAGAGCGTACCGAGGAGGGGACGTCCCACGGATCCAGGAATCCCTAGGAGGCAAAGACTTATCGGAAGAGTGTGGACAGGACAGGAGATATGCAGAATAAAGTACGGAAAAAGAAAACATAGAAGATGGACAACCTACTTACCAAAGGAGTGAGACGCCAGGGTCCACTGCACTCGAAGCAACCTTATTCATGGCGTCCGGAATTGTGCTTCTTTTGCTTCCGCTCACATTTCCCCTCTGTGTATTCATTTTGGTATCATTTTTGGGGGTGCTGTTTTGCAGAAAGATAGTTTTTGGTACTGCCCCGATATACATTTTGTGTACATTTTTCTATAGGTTTTGGGAGGAGGAGACCAAGCTTTTAAAGCCGCATGTGCTGCACACTTCAGCACACTTTCGTCCTTCTTCGCTTCCTCCTCTCTCGTTTCTGACCAAAGACTCTTAGCTTGGCTTATCCGAGTCCGGTTCCCTAACCTGGCTCTGAGTCTCTTAGCTAGATGAGAATATTTTGTGCACACTCCATCACTGCCTGTGTCTGACAACCGCACCAAGCTAGTGCTACACACAACTTCTTTGTGTCCTACATCCTAGAGGGCACCGTCCTTTGGCTAGACTTCTTTTCTGGGTTTTTCAGCTGACCGGTGCTCTCTGACCAGACTATGAGGGTATCCTGAGTGCCGACCTATCCTGTCCGGTGCCAGTGGTGTCCCCTGCCAGTCCCTGAGGTCCCTGAGGTCCCAGAGGTCCCGAGTGCTGTGATCCCCACTGAGTGTTTTACATGAAGCAGAGAGGCTTATCATCTGGGTGAGACAAATGTTTATGATGTTCTGTTCTCTTCTCTCCTAACTTTTGCCTTCACAACCAAGAATAATTGTGGTTTTGTTTTTGCTGCCAACTGTGTTAGGGAGACCAACTGCCCTTGGCCCTCAACAAGAGGCTAGGCTGAGTTACACCTCCATCCTGCCGGCACAATTGCTGTGTGTCATCAGTGAGCATACAACCTGTGGTTTTAGCCAGACAGGTTCCCCGGGCTTACCTTGCCCTCTGGAACGTTATTTTGTGTTGTCTACACAGGCCATGTGTCGTCTCTCATCCCCTTTAGCCGCTATCATTTATTGACACAATGCAAATGGAGACCTATGTGTCAAACCAGCCTCGTTTTGCAGCAGGAAATTGTGCTGTTAGGCAGGCATAACTCACTGTTTGTTGCTAGGCGTGGTCATTTATAGAAGTATACTGAGTAGAGTACTCCACTGAAATCTGCAGGCCTGCCTACCGAGCCCCTCCCGGCACAGCGCCGCTACTCCAACCATGGGCATCTGCAGGAATTTTTCTGCGAGAGGGGGAGTTGGCAAAAACATTCAGAGGCAGTCATAGTTTGTTGGATTGTCTGGTATCCCGATTCTCACCCGGTCCAGTTGGTCCTGCGTGCCCACCCACCCTTCCCCCCCGGCTTGCAGATCGAGAAATGGCCCAGGATTGCTTGGCCATCTCTCTATCTGCAAGCCAGTGGGAGGGAGGGAGCGGGTGCTTGCCTGCCTATGCCATCCTATGCTATCTAGATCAGGCCATTGAATTCTTGTGTAATGTGCCAAAGAGGCGGGATTGGATCAGTGAAATGCCACCAGTTGGTGGGTTTTTGGTTTCCATGAAATTTTGCCATTAGAAATTCAGGTGCTGGAAATTAGAGCGCCCACACTAAAGTGCACCGCCATTAGTTATAGTGCACAGGAAAAATAAGCGCAAACAGTGCACTTACCAAATGAGCACCAGGTCACTATTTCCAAGACGGCAACGTTTGTTAAAAAGTGGAGGGGGATAGATTGGCTATTCCATCCTCCAGTTTAAGCAATTCCGAGAAAGAGACAATTTGGATTTTTATTAACTGGATGGAATAGATTTACTATTCCATCCTCCAGTCTAAGCAAGTCGGGAAAGGCATCAATTCTTTTTTTTTTTTTATAACTGGAAGGGAATATATTTATTATTCCATCCTCTAGTCTGAGCAAGTCGGGGAAAAGAGCCGATTTGTTTTTTTTAACTGGAGGGGAATAGATTTACTATTCCATCCTCCAGTCTGTACAAGTTGGAGAAAGAGCCCATTCAGTCTTTACAATGAAAACAACGTAGGTGTTCTATTGTAGATGGTCGATTCCACTGCAACCCAGTGAGGTGCTCCTTTTTTTTTCAAGCACTTTTTTGTAAGCACTGTGTTTTCTAGTGATCTGGTGTGATCGCTCTAATTGTGGGGGAGAGCACATGCATCCGCCCTTGCCTTACGACTCGACACTCATTGCCCTATCTCTTCATCTATCTCTTATACTCATCCTCACCAGGGGCGTAAAGTACACCCCTGCGGTGCAGGGGGGCCCCACATCCCTCAGGCAATACCAGACAATGGTGGGGGGCCCCACCTGGGGCCCCTGCAGGGGGGCCCGGCATTTTGCGTTACGCCAGTGATCCTCACCCTCTCTCATTATTCATTACTCCATCTTTCAGTCACTCGTTCTTTCACAAACACACCTCTCTCTCTCACAAGATCACATGATCCATATATAGGTCTCATCACCCTTCTTTCCCGGGCTTCAATATTTGAGAGCATTTATTAACAAATTGACCATTACAATAATAATGATGCATTCCACAAGTCTGCTTATTATTTACACCTCATGGCACAAGATGCCTTTTTCATATTCAAAGTACTGTAACATTATTACATACTGTTTGACATTTGCGGAGTTAAAGTGAGCACTGCTTCTTGGGGTTCATGGGGCGTGCACAAATGATATGGCATTTACCTGTGGCATTTAGTGATGGTTCTGGCACACGTGAGTACATAGCAGCGCTCAGTTGTCAAAGCACCCTACCTTCATTTTCTTTTGTCTATGACTTCCCAAATAGATAGGTCTTTGATTCTGGCGAAATGTCAGGGTGAATTAGTGGTGCAACCAGATACATTTTTCGGAGCGGGTCCAATATCAGCTATTGCTACTTTACCTCTTTGCATTCTCCTTCAAAACTTGATCTGTTTACAAAAATGCTTAGTTTTACAGTAATTGTACTTTGAAAGCAGATCATTATCTCGACTTTCACGGACAGTTTTCAGCAAATAAATAGCTTTGTATTTGACTATTGCTTACTGCCATCTGACTGTGGTTTAACAACACCCAAAATAACACATGCTGACTAAATTATACGACAAGGTATTTTCAAAGAGAATAATAAAAATAATTTGTAGGCAGTTTTACAAAACACCTTTGTTCACTATTCTGACAGATCCCCTTTTACAAATTAGCACATAAAAATGTGCATATTACCAACCCCATGCGAAAATGGGAATGTGGCATAAAACGTTAAGCTAAAAATGTTTCAATACATACTTCCAAACTCGTTTTTTCTGCCTCTTTCATAATTGCCCGTATTAATTTTCATGAAAATCACCCTAACAAATATGCACAAGAGTAATTGCGCGCATAAATACAGTCACTTGTTAGCTGGCTCCATTGGGATGTAACCTGTTTGTTTCAATATAATTTTCAGCAAGGAGAGTGTGTCTGCTGTGTCTCCCACCCCTCCCCCATGAGGCCCAGCCTTTCAGGCCTTTCTCGTCATTCGCATGCAGATGGACCATCGCCGGTGATCAGCAGCAGTGACCCCCCTCCCCGGCCAGCAGCAAGTGTGGCCGGCACCCCTCGGGCTTGCTGCCGTGCAGTCTGCGTGCTGCTTTCAAGGGGCCCGGCGCACGCTGTGCCCCCTGCACACTCCTTTTGTACATGTGCACAGTAGTTAGGGTGGAGATTGAGGGTTATTCAGGGGCAGATTGTCTCATGTACGCTGAGTTTTCAGCAGAGCGGCATTAGAGCAGAGGTAGTAAATCACTAAGAGAGAAAAAGAATTAAAATTCCATTTCTGTTAAATGAAATTGGTTTTGCTCTTCAAATTCGCCAAAGATGTTCTGTATGTAGGTGACCTACAAAACAGCTTCGTAGGATGGAGTGTATTACCTGTCGTAACTCCCATTGATGTCAATGAAAGTTACGACAGGGGGATGGCAAGGCAGAGGCTGTGATAAGCAAGGTTTGCGAGTGCGTTATAAAAACTGCCCCGTGCAGCACACAGAAATGATTAACATGTTACGCAGCTATTCCAGTGAGTACAAGGTCGCTGGGTCGGCCTTTATTAATGTGCTTTTATGTATATAGCGAGCACTTGGGAGGGATTGGATGAAAGAAGGCTGGGTTACGCCTATGGTATGTTGTGTTATGATTTCAGGTGTTTTATATAGTGCGCACTTACGTCATGTGGCGGCCCAGTTTGGGTCCTGGGATGGAGGGGTGGCTGCAATGGTCATTGTTTTGTCAAAAGCATGGTGACTGGGTTTGTCTCTGTGCCCATGCTCACAGAGACAGCGGGCCCAAACCGTAAGAGTTTTCTAGGTCGTGCCTGTTTGGCAGGCATATCTCCGATCATGAACCAGGGTGCCTTGGTCACTTTGCGCGTTTCCCTGCTGCCGCTTTCTTTGTTGTTGATTGAGTGCGAGCGGGGGATGGGGGGTGCTGTGGAGAGACTGGTTGCTACCGTTGTTATTAGGATACGATCTGTAAAAATGATGAGTTGAAGCGCTCAGATGCCTGCGGGTTAACTGCGCTATACAAAACGCAATTATTATTATTATTATTAATGTCAAGGGCAGTTTCATCGGATGAAAATTTACAATCTAGGAAACTTTTTTTGGTGGATCAGGCCCACTGTGCCACTCTATATGCCCCTTGGTTGCTATGAAGCACCTACCTGCTCTTGATTGACAGCGTATTTGGGGGATACAATCCTGAATCATTTTCTACCTTTTCTGGAAATGTGCGCACAGCGTGCATTAGCGAGAAAAGTAGATATCTTTTGAAGCAGACCAATGTGCAGCTTCTTATCTATGTTAACCTGTTTGTGTTGGTAGTCACAGGAGGACAGAGCCAATTTAATTGGCACCGGCCCCTGTGGCCCAGCATTCGAAAGAGGGAGCTGTGCTGTCTGGCTCCGCCCCTGCCTCAGACATTAGATGCTATATGTGAAATGTACTATATTATATAATGCCACCAATACATATCTGCCTACTACTTTACAATTAAAAAACTCTAATGCTATCAATATCTATACATTGCCTACATATTAACTGAAAATACAGCCAGAAAAGCATTGGCATTACTAATGCTTGTTTTCTCATATGGGACACTCTTTTCCAGTGCCCGGTTCAGATTTTGGTCCCTGTCTGAATCTGTTCATCCTCTGTGTATTTGCACACCTGCTCTGCAGCTGCCATGTTGATCACGATTCACTTTGAAGTTTTATTAGGATTATTGCACAAGTCCTGGGTGAGCGGGAGGAAGGTAAGGGAAGGTGGAGAGCAGGATTCCAGGTGTGGGAGGAGTTTTGGTGCTGCGTGACTGGCCATTGGTTAGGAGGTAGGGGGGAGGGAAAAGCGTGCGGGGAGAGCGACCGAGCCGCGTCACCCGTCATTCCACACTCTGCTGTGGGTAGCAGCGATCCTGTAATCCCATGTGGGCGCTAGAAAATACTTAGTTTTCTGGTGATTTTGAAGTTTTATTGGGATTATTGCAAGAGTCCTGGGCGAGAGGGAGAAAGGTAAGGGTAAGGAGGAGAGCAGGGTTCCGGGTGTGGGAGGGGTTTTGGCGCTGCACGACTGGCCATTGGTTAGGAGGTAGGGGGGAGGGGAAAGCGCACGGTGAGAGCTTTATATGGAGTTTAGCTTGGGCGCCCAGCCCAGGGCGTCCCAGAACAGCAAAGGACACTTGGCTGCTAATGGCGGCTGTTCACGGTAGGCTGGTGAGTAAGGCCCTATGACCACCGCAGGTTGCCAAGGTAAGTGGGATGGGTGCCATGGAGAAGAAGGCAGTGAGATGAGAGAACAGCCAACACTCCTCCAGGTAGAGAACAATTGCACCGATACCACCCTTCAATTAACAACAGCTGCCACCAACATACCTTGTTCTTGATTTTGTGACCACTAGCTAGTTCACCACACTGTTCCCCCATATACATTAACAGCTTCCCTGAGGGGCACTGCACATTCCAAACAAGTTAATGCTCCGCTTCTGACAAGGTGTATCAGTGGTTTAAGAGTTTATTTGCCCCCACTCTTGTACTGCTCAATGGTAATGCTGTGCTTCTGGCAAGGATTATCAGTTGTTTAATGGTGGCTCCGCTTCTGACAAGGAGTATCAGTTGTTTAACTGTTTCTGACAAAGAGTATCAGTTTGCCTGCCCTCCATTCGTATGGCTCATTGGTAATGCTCTGCTTCTGACAAAGAGTATCAGTGGTCTAACAGTTTTCCTGCCCCTTTCCTGTACTGCTCAATGGTAATTCTCTGCTTCTGACAAAGAGTATCAGTTGTTTAACAGATTGCCTACCCACTCAGGTGCTGCTCTATGGTAAGGACCCGCTCCTGAAGCGGAGCTATAGACACTGTTAGCTTCAGATAAGGGGTTCGGCTAGTTACTATACCCCACTCCCTCTAGGTCCCTCTAGGAGTATTGGCGGTGTACAGCATCCCATTCGGGCACAGCACCTATCGGTCAAGGAGCTGGTGGCCCATCCCCTCCACAGTCACCCGCACTCCAGGGTAGTGCACCACTCCTGACCAAGGGCTTCAGACAGAACAAGGGCAAGAGCAAGTCTGTCCTTAACTCTGGAGTAATTTTCTGTACGCCCCATCCCCGGTTTTCTCCCCGTCCTCTTCTGACTAGGAGACATAGATACCTCTGCTGTTAGACCTGCTATCAACAAGATCAATGACACGAGACAAGGTCATCGAGAGACATCTCAGGAGGATCATTAATACACCCCTCAGGATTAATAAAGGAAAAATACCTGACAGGACAGGTTCACAGAAAAACCAACAGCACGGCAGGTCTTATAAGCATGAAGGAACAGGCACCCGCAATTCATAGCAAGAAGAGAAGAAGAAAGGAGCGCCAAGACATATATACCAGGACCTACTGATGGGATGATTCACTGACTGAAGTACCCCTACTAGCAAGACCAGAAGTCCTACATCACTCACCCAGGATGGAAGGACCAAGGCAGAATAGAAGCAAGACAGAACGGAACATCGGGGCCCCAGAGGTGCTCCAAGTGGACAGGCCAGACGAAGGAGGCCTGCAAGAGAAAGGTATACCCCTGGCAATCAGAACGGCAGATCAAGATCACAGAGTCCCCATTGTACACACAGACCAAGAGCTTAAATGCATTCTGCTGAATTGCAGATCTCTTCATAAGAATAGGTTGGACGTCAGGGACATCATCGAATCCCTCAACCCGGACCTCATCTTCCTGACAGAGACATGGCTCAGCGATTGGGGCCAAGCACCAACCCTCATGGAGGTCATCCTGCCAGGTTTCAGAAACCTGACAACCAACAGGAACACCCACGCGGGAGGCCTGGCCTTCGCATACTGAACAAACTACACAATGGCAGTACAGGAAACGGCCAAACAAGGCTTCGAATACATGCTGGTCAAATGTACGCTAGACAACAAGAACACACTATTGTGCCTGCTGATAAACAGACCGCCAAAACACAGCAGAGGACCTTTCCCAAATGCTCTAGCAGAATTCATCACCTCCTTCTACATTGAGCATCCACATCTCACAATCCTAGGAGATTTCAACGTATGGATGGACTTCCATAATGACCCAACAACCATCAACCTCACCCAGAATATGACGGCCCTCAACCTGGAACAGCGTGTGTCAGGTCAGACACACAGAGAGGGACGGACGCTGGACCTTATCTTCATGGAAGACGAAAGTACGAGAATCCACAAGTCCTACCCCACATCATGGACTGACCACTGGCTCATCGACTTCAGGAAAATCCTACGAACACCCAGCGACAGGAATAAAACCTACTCCCAGGAAACACGCACATACAGATCATGGAGAAACCTACTAAACAACCAACAATTGACAACCTGGTTCGCAGAGCAACGTCCCATCTCAGGAAATACTCTCAAACCCGAAAAAAGCACTACAGCTCTGGAAGACTGCATCACGGAAGCCATAGAAACCTTCGCATCAATAAAAGAGGCCATCAGGAAGAATAGAAAGAAAAAAGGATGTTGTTGTGAACAAATCAAACAGAAGAGAAGAGAACCAAGAGCAATGGAAAGAAGATGGAGGAAAACACAAGAGCAGGCCACCCACACAGAAATCAAGAGACGTAGAGGACAAATCAACTACCTCACAAAGGCCTGAGAACAAAGATTAGGAGGCAGTCAGAATTCCCCAGACAGATCTAGCTGCCCTGCAATCTGTGGAACCTGTAACCCTGGGGAAGAACACCAAGACACCGGGAGGCAGGAGCCAAGCAATCACCAGAGAGATTTTGCTGCCCTGGATTGTTGACCCCTGGAACCAGGACAGAGAGGAAACACAGGAAGACAAGCAGGGAGAACCTGGCAGAAGGAGGGAAGGTGGAACCGAACCAGGGCCCTCGAAGACCGAGCCCCACCCCCATGTGAATACTGGATCAAGGAGGAAATGACCCACGGACCCAGGAATCCCCAGGAAACAAAGACTCAGTCAAGGAGCATAGACAGGGCAGAAGATATACAGCATGGAGAAGGAAAACAGGAAGAAAATAAGGGGAAGAATAAAAGACCTACTCACCAAGGGAGTGAGACGTGAGGGCCCACCTGACTCGAAGTACCGACGTTCCAGAGTGACTCGAATGGTCGCCACATTGCATCACAACACCACATGAGTATCTTTTTCGCTTTCTATCTTGCACTTCGTCCCTCCCTCCTTTCTGCTCTCCCTCCTGTACCTTCCTTCCTTTCTTGTTCCACCTCCCTTCCTCCCTTCTCTCCATTCCTCCTCTCCTTTCTTCCTCACCTTCTCTCCTTTCCTCTACTTGTCCTCTCCTTCCTTCCTTTCTCCTTTCCATGTCTCCTTCTTTCCTTCCTCTTCTCCCTTAGTCCTCTCTTTTCCTCCCTTCCTTCCTTCCTTCCTTCCTTCCTTCTCCTTCCTTCCCCCTTTCCTCTTCTCCTTTCTTCCTTTCTCCTTTCTTCCTTCCTCCTTTCCTTCCTTCCTCCTTTCCTTCCTTCCTTCCTTCCTTCTTACTCTCCCATGATGGAGGCCGTGACTACTAGTTGATGAAACTGAACTGGAGTAAGAGGTAGTACTTTGCGCAAGATCTTCAACTTAAAATAACCAGAGCTGCAGACTGGGCTGACATGGGCCGCAACTGAAAGATTGGCAGTGATCTTGGTCCGGATGAGCTCAGCCAGGGGATGGATGTAGATATTAAAGAGAAAAGGCGAAAGAGCAGACCCTTGAGGAACACCGCAGGTGAGTGGCGAGGGGGGCGATCGGAAAGGAGGGAGAGAGAAAGAGACTGGGACCATCCTGACAGGAAACAATCTAGAACTGAACCTGCAAGGCTGGTACCTCTGACTCTCTGGATCAAGGTGGAATGATTGATCGTGCCGAAGGCAGCAGACAGGGTCAAGTAAAGTCAGTGCCCCGACACCACCTGGATCCATGGTCATCGAAAGGTCACCCATCAAGGAGATCAGAACTGTGTCAGTACCCTTCTTGGGAGGGTACCCAGATTGAAAGGAGTCGAACAGAGTGTTCTCTTCCAGAAAGTCCCTTACTGTAGCAGAGGGGTAGCTAGGGACTCAAAGAGTTTCATAAAGAAAGGGAGATGAGAGTTAGGACAGTACTTGGAAAGAGTTGAGGGATTAAGGGAAGTGGGTCCACCAAAATGTGCTTAAGCTCATTAGGGATAAGACCAAAGCTGAAGGAGCCATATACCGCAGCTGTGATGAGAGGCAGCAAGGGGGAGGAAACCATCTCCTTCATCATTTTTAATGGGATTGGATCAAGAGGGGATGAGGATCAAAGGGATAAGATAGCGGAGGCTCCAAAGACTCAGGAGCAATGGGGGAGGATGTGCAAGTTTTATCAGGGCAGTCGGTAGACTGTACTGCAGGGGAGACTGGCACAAGGGAGGCTGTGGCCGAAGAAAGAGGTTTATTCTGTCAGATGATAGAGATTTTTTTAATAAAAAAATGGAAAAAGAATTGCTGGTGGCTTGGGAAGAATTGGGAATAGGAAGGAGGCAGGCGATGACAATTCACGAACGATAGAAAAGAGTTTACGAGGTTGATTTAACTGTCAGTCAGATCCTGCCAACGATATGAGAAATACAACACCGGTGCAACACCAATTTGGGCCTTTAGATACATCAACGTAATTGTTATATTCACCTAGAACAGAACCTTTCCATATCATAAGCCATAGCTTACTTCTGTCAGGCTTCTATTGTTTCTATTAAAGTCACTTACTGTTCCCCATGTTTTCTGCTGATAGGATTGGATCGTCGTGTTGGTCATTTACCTATGTATGCCACGTATTGTCATGCAATTTCTTATGTAGTTCACAGAAGACTGGGCACTGTGAAGAGGCAGCCTCTTACCAGTGCCCAACCATTAGTTTGTTCTAAAATTGGCCACATATATATTTTTGGAACGTGGTACCCTGGTGGGGGTTCTATGCTGTAAAGACATGTTTGCGAGCAAGTTTATAATAAACTAATGGCTGGGCACTGGTAACAATAATCAGGTGAGGGTGGGTCTGGTGTTGAAGTTGGGTTGGGTGGGGATGGGGGTCAGGTTGAGGGAGTTGGTGGTGTGGAGGTTTGGGGTGATGTGTAGGCTGGGCGGTGGGGGTGGGGGGTTATTATTTTGCCAGTTTTCTTGTTTGTGTTATATATGTGGTGCTTTCATTTGATATAAAATGTGCTCTTCTTTCTGGTTGTCTGTTTCACTTTGTGCTGTGGGCAGTGTGTGATGGAGGGGGTGTGTGTTCTGTGGATGTACAGTAGCTGCTATCTGCAGATGTGTGGTGTGTGCTATCTGGACCATCATGTGCATTGGTTGCATGTTGGTTTGGGTGGTTTATGTGAGTCTTATGGCCAGGTGTTACGGTGCCCTTCACATCCTTGGCCAGCAGGGGGCGCTGTCGCCCCCTGCCACCATGGAGGACGACGCTCTGGGGCGCTTATCGCCCCGGTCGTCACCTCCGCGCCAGGGGGAACCCCTCAGGGCTCAGGGGGTTCCCCCTAGATGACGGGAGATCCCGCTAGGGGGTGCCGCGCATTTTGCGCCGCGCTGCGTACGGCGCTTCTCGCGCCGTACGCCACACAAGGTCTTGACTTATACATGGTGGCGCTGGAGCTTTCACACTCCAGCGCTGCACTCACCTGATTCAGTTGGGACTGGGAGAAGGTTACAGAGCACTGTAACCTTCCCCATATATACCCCTCCCACAGTGACTGGGATTGGCCCAGACATGTGTCACATGTCTGGGGACTGGTCCAATCCCAGCTCCCTGTTTTGGTCAAGTGGGAGGAACACCTGGAAGTGCTTGTCCTTAATTGTTACAAGTGGTGCTACTATATAAGCACCACTTGAGAACCAGGACAGCGTCTTAACACTTTGTTACAACTAGTGTTACAACCCAGACGCTGGAGATATCCCTCCTGCTGCTAATCCTGCTACAAGGCGAAGCTCTGCCGAGCTGTCGTCCACCTGGGGGAATTGCAAGCTGTACCCAGCTGGTGTAGTGCGAGCTGCATTCCCCCTTGTTTGTTGTTTGTTGTCTTGTGTTTGTGTTCCAGTTCTCCTCCTTAGGGGAGAGTTAGCGGACAGCAGTCCTAGGTTCCAGGACTGGTCCTTCGAAGAGAC
>JASBQK010774406.1:0-11167 GCA_030264995.1 Desmognathus ocoee | reverse complement strand
AGGCAAGGAGTAAACAGAAAGGGCATGATTTATTGTAGGCAGGAGAATTTTACCCCAATGGACAGAGGCTAGTTTCATATGAAAGGCCGGGATCCTGTCAGGACCACAAGCTTTGGAAGGTTTCATTTTTTGTAATGACAATTCAAGAGACTGGATAGTAACAGGCTGCAGAGGATCAGAAGCCATCAAATTGGGACAGTTGGCTGTACAAGATGTTTGATTGTAGAGCTTCTGCACAAAGGATGTCCAAATATCTGCAGAAATATAGGCCACAGGGGGCTTAATCGTCCCATCAGCAATGATGGAATTCAGAGTACGCCAGAAAGAAGTAATCTCTCGTTTTTCCAAAAAAGCAACCAATTGAGAGGATTGCTCTAAGGAAAACATTCTCTTTTTCTTCTTAATTGTGTTTTTATAAAGCGCTCTTAAGGAGCGATGTTCTAATATCTGATCCGGGTGCTGGGGGAAATTAGTGGCTGAGCGCCAAAGCCTGCGCCTCAGTGCACGACATTCACCATCAAACCATCCATTTTCCACCGCACTGTGGGGGAAAGTTGAGCCATCATTAGACCAGCTCATCTTGTGCCATAAGAATTCTTGGGCTCGTTGGATAGAGGTTTCGTAAATACCAATCGGGTCTAGCGGATTGAAGGGGACAGAGAGGATCGCATTAGTTAAAAAGGATTCATAATGTGCAATTTGGACATAATCAAAGCGAGCACGCATGCCCTTCTTTACTGTAATCAAAGGTGCACTTTCAAAGATAGGCTCAGTGTGCTTGGGGATCTCAACATCAAACACCATACTTAATTGGACATGGTCGCTATAAGGAGACCAAGAATAGGTAAGTGTTTTTACCATTCTAAAGTGCTGCGCACTTAGTATGGCATAGTCAATACAGGAGGACTGTGACCCCCTTTTAAAAGTCGGGGCAAACCTATCGTGTCCTTGGATTCGGCCGTTTAAGATTACTAAATCGTGGGAGGTGATCGAATCTATGATCCTTTTTGCAGAGTTGGTAATCAAAGGGGGAGTGATTTCAAGAGCATCTGACCATGGTGTAATGGTTGGATGCGTTTCCTCCCATGAAGCAAATTCAGAGGGGAAGTAAAGGTAAGAGTTGAGATCACCAGCACAAATTACCACATCGAGCGGAAAATTAAGGTTCAACTGAGACAGCAGATCATCAAATTTACGAAGGTAAGCATGATCATCCTTGGAATTTAGAAGAGCCGGTCGCATGTATATACAGATCAATAACCGACTTGCCGACTTGCTTTTGCAACATCCTCAGCTTGTGCTTATGGGAGATTTTAACGTCGGAGCCCATGATCCACTCGATCGACACGCTTCTACTCTACCCTCATGTCTTAGCGACCTAGGCTTCTCCCAGCTCATCAATTCTCCCACACATTGTAAAGGCCGTACGCTTGACCTTATTTTTACACTTTCCCCCGTCATACAGCCAGCCATCCCCTTGCCTGTCCTTTGGACCGATCATCTGCTTATCCCTTTCACAGTTCTCCTCCCCATTCACCCTGTCACACAGAAACCTCAGCCTGTTTTGCGGAGAAAATGGAGCACTGTCAATTCCTCTGAAGTAGTCTCTGCAATTACTGCTCTTACAGCAGATTCGGTATTGGCCACGAATTTATCACTTCAACATCTCCATTCTTCCTTTTCTCAGACCGCAGACACAATTGCTCCCCTCCGACTCACCTCCACCCGGAGTCGCCCTTCCGCCCCATGGTACACCCCTGCGCTACGAACTCTCAGGCTGTCCTGTCGCCAGGCTGAGCGTTCCTGGCGCCAGGCCTATTCCAGCGAAGCAAGAGCTGTCTTCCGGCAGAAATGCCGTATTTACCATCAGGCCATTTTTGAGGCCAAAGCTAATCACTATACTAACCGTATAGTTGGCTCTTCCAATTCATCCAGGGAATTATTCGCAATATCCCGCGAACTTTCCTCGATACCAGCCCCCAAATTTCCATCATCCTCACAAGATGACTGTAATGGCCTAGCATCCTTCTTCCGGGATAAAATAACAAAGATTCGAGACAACATTAGCCTCCCGGCTTCGCCGCTCAACCCCTCTCTCAACGCCACGTCGGTCTCTGACCCTGGGCCTGCCTGCGCAGGGCTTTGTATCGATCTAGCCAAGCCCTTGTCTTTACCTCCATTAGCCTCCTGGTCCACCTTCCCTTTCTTCTCTGATGAGACTATTCTCCAAGCCATTTGCGGCCTGAAGTCCGCGTCCCCCTTGGATCCTATCCCCCTAACCATTATGCAAGCTTTAGCGCCCTCCATAATTGAACCTATCGCCATGGCTGTTAACAACTGTTTCCTCTCTGGTCACATCCCCTCTGTTCTTAAACACGCGTTGGTGATCCCTCTCTTGAAAAAAGCCACCCTTGACCCGGCGGTCTACGCCAACTACCGGCCTATCTCCCTTCTCTCTTTTCTTATGAAGCTGCTCGAGACCCTGGCCACCCCTCTGCTGCGGGATTTTCTCGAGTCTCAGCATATTCTTGACCCTTTTCAATCTGGTTTCCGGCCCCAGATGGGGACCGAGACCGTCCTAGTAGCGGTGCTCGACGACCTCTCCAGGATCCGAGACCAGGGTGGTGTGGGAGCACTGATACTTCTAGACCTGTCAGCTGCCTTTGATACCATTGACCATGCCATCCTGTTGTCCCGGATTCGGGAGGTAGGGATCTCCGGCGCCGTACTGGACTGGTTTCGATCCTTTCTTTCCGACCGATCTTTTTCTCTGTCACTTCCTCCATTTCAGTCCTCCTCCTTTCCTCTCTCTTGCGGGGTTCCACAAGGCTCCGCTCTTTCTCCACTGCTCTTTAATCTTTATATCCGTCCCCTAGCTGAGCTCATCCACTCCCATGGTTTCCGCTTCTACTCATACGCTGATGATACTCAGCTCCTGCTCCGTTTGGATCTCTCCACGGCTAGCACCGCGATCCGGCTTCGATCCTGTTTGGCGGCCATTGGTGAGTGGATGAATTCCAACTGGCTCAAGCTTAACGGGGACAAAACTGAACTATTGGTGGTTGGACCCCCTGGCACTGACACTTTCTGGGACAACTCTTTCTGGCCCCCATCCTTTGGCCCTCTACCTAAACCCCTTCCCGTTGTAAAAAATTTGGGCTTCCGCATTAAAGCAGACCTGTCGCGAGAAGCCCAAATCAGCCACATTTGTAGCACAGGATACCTCAAACTCAAGATCCTGAGGAAAATCCTGCCCTTCCTTCCCCCCCATCTCTGCAAAACAGTGGTCACTGCTACCATTATGGGTAGCATTGACTACTGCAACGCCCTCTTTCTTGCCCAACCTGCTTACCTGACCCAGAGGCTCCAAATCCTCCAAAACTCTGCTGCACGCCTGATCCTGGGTCTGGCCAGACGTGATCACATCTCAACTGGCCTACGCAGCCTGCATTGGCTGCCAGTCTCCTCCCGGATCCAATTTAAGGCCCTCTGCATTGTCCATCGAGCCTTCTATGGCCAGGGCCCTTTCTATCTGGAGGAAAAATTTCAAAAGTATTGCCCCACCCGCTCCCTTAGATCAGGCAACCAGTTGCTTCTTGTTGTCCCACGTTACCGTCTCCAACGCACTGGTGGCCGATCCTTTTCAGTGGCGGCAGCTATACTGTGGAATTCTCTGCCGTTACCTCTCAGAGCTACCCAGTCCCTTGTCGCCTTCCGCCGTCTACTCAAAACCCATCTTTTTAAATAATTCTCTTTCGGCCCTGCCTTGTCTGACTTTCCTAGCGCCATGATGCCCTCGGGTGCCCGTGCGCTCTACAAGAAATGTTAAGATAAGATAAGATAAGTGCGCACAAGGAGCTTCCACGACGGCCATCTTAATGTACCATAGTTCTGCTATATATATATATATATATATAAAAAAAATTTAACAAGAAAGTACGTACACTTCCATAACTCGGTACTATATAGCCTCTGAGAGTTTATTCCTGCGTTAATGGAACGGCCGCGTTTCCAGCTTGCATTAATACGGACTAGTCATAATTCATTTAGTTCTGTTCTCCATCACGGATGCTAATAGATAATTTACTCTCTCTCGTTCTACCCCATTTCTGCTTTCAGGGGAGCGCACTACTGCTGCAGTCTCCACAAGGTTGCATGCATCTTTATGATTGGTAAAGAAATATGTCTTAACATCCACCTCTATTCTTTTTTTTATAAATGGTATTTTATTGAACAAAACAAATAACAAACATACAGACATTATATCAAAAAAACAAAACATTCTTCTCAATATCATCCTGAGTCCGTTTCCAAATATTTCCTTTCGGTTTAAGTTTTGCAATGTCTGAAATTTAAAATCATGTTAACAAACTCTAAATTATTTACATAAAAAAACAAAATGTGTAATACTTCTTTGAAACCTAATCCCCAGTGGGGGGGAGGGCGGTTGTCACTATTCCCATTTGATCATTTTCCAAAATCCGTTTATTCACTTTCATCAGATATTACACGGGCCCTTCGATCATACCTTAATTATTCTACCATGCATCTCACCAGGCCCTACCAGGCATACCACTTAGCTAGTTTCTCATTACTTTTTTTAAAAATTCTTTAAATCTTTTGTATATCTAAGGAGATATACGTCAGTGGACATCTAATTTGGTATTCCTTTCCCTCCAAAAATTCAAATACTGGGGCCCATTTTTTATGAAAGATCCTCATTCTCCCTTCTACTCCAAACCCGATTTTATCCATTGCTATGTGGAACCATATCTTACTCCACCATTCCTGTATCGTTGGAGGTTCTAGTCCTTTCCATTTCTTAGCTATTACTTGTTTCGCTGCGAGAAATAACACTGTTTGTAAAGCTGTGTGTGGTTCACCTATAGCGTCTTCTTCCTGTCCTGGTAGCCCCAATATTATCTCATTCGGGTCAGTTACTGGTACAGTGTGAGTGATCTCTCCCACTACTTTCGTTACTTCCTCCCAGAAGTGTACTAGCAGCGGACATTCCCAAATCATGTGTAGCAGGGAACCCTCACCTCCACATTCCCTCCAACAGCCGCTACTCTCTCTCGCTCCTATGTTGAAAAGGTGTTTTGGTGTTAGGTACCACCTCATTAGGATCTTCCAGATTGTTTCTCTTGCTGGTAAAGATTTACATAGCTTTTTAATTGCCATCCAATGTCTCAGCCATACCTTCTCCGGGATTTCCCTCCCCAGTTCAACCTCCCATCTCTCCCTGGGTTCTGTCTTTAGCCTAGGGTGTAACTTCCCCAGCATTCCATAGATCTTGGAAATCAACTTTGTCTCCCCATCTTGTGTACTGAGTAGGGTTTCGAAATCTGTGAGATCTCTCGTCGCTCCCCTCACCATCTCTTTCTGCAGGGCATAATGACGTAACTGCGTATAGGCAAATCTATCCCTTTCGTCTAGCCCATATTGGACCTGGCAGGTTGTGAATGATTTGATGCTTCTTTTTTCAAAAATATCACCTAGTGTCGTGCATCTCCTGTCTTTTAGTTTGATAAACACTGGATTACCTCTCGCTGGTGTGAAATCAGGGTTGTCAAGAATGGGCGTGAACGGCGATGGGAAGGTGGTCAAGCCACACCTCTCACTTGTCGCGTCCCATGCCTCCAGAATAGCCAATGCTGAGTTAGAGTCTTTTACTCTTTTGCTTCTCAGCGCGTTTCTAAGCCAGGGCTGCGACCAGATATTGACTCCCAGACCATCCTGTTCCAAGAAGACCCAGTTCTTCTCAGTCTCAACAAGTAGCCATTCCCTCATCATTCTCAAATTAGTTGCGTAGTAGTATCTTAAGATATCAGGACACCCTAGGCCTCCCTCCTCTCTTGTCTTGAGCATCATTACTCTCGCTATCCTAGGATGTTTTTTGCCCCAAATAAATTTCATGATTCTTTTCTGCAATGCGGCTAGGTCTGTTTTGGGGACTCTACACGGGATCGTCTGAAAGGCGTAGAGCAATTTGGGTAGGGTGTTCATTTTAATAGCGTTCAGCCTGCCCACCCAGGAGATGTACACTCTTGACCACCTACAGAAGTCTTTATTTATCTCATCAAACAGCCTGGGATAGTTATATTTGTACATATCTGCCGGACTAGCCGTGATCTGGATGCCTAGATACTTTATTTTGTTTGTGGCCCACTTGAATCCTGTAGAGTTTCTCAAATCTGCACACATCGCCGAGGGCATTGAGATATTAAGAATCTCCGATTTGTCCATATTGGCCTTGAAGCCCGACACCAGTCCGAACCTCTCCAACTCTTCCTGGACCACCTGTAGGGATCGAGTCGGTTCCGTCAAGGACAATATGACGTCATCCGCGAACAGGGTGATTTTGAAATCATCCGGACCTGACCGTACTCCTTTTATTTCACCGTTTGAGCGTATCGCCTGAGCTAAGGGTTCCATGTAGAGGGCGAACAACAGTGGCGACAGGGGGCATCCCTGCCTGGTACCTCTCTGTACTGCAAAAGGTCGAGAGGCCGATCCATTCACTGCTATCCGAGCCCTTGGCATCTTGTAATTTGCCAATATCATTCTTCTCATAACTGGTCCCAAGCCAAATTTCTCTAAGACTAATTCTAGAAAGTTCCAGTCTACTCGATCGAACGCTTTCTCAGCATCGAGAGCCAGCAGGAACCCTGGTGTACCCGTTTTGTGCAATAAGGACGTCAGGAGTGATATGCGTCTGGTGTTATCGAACGCATTCCTAGCCTTGATGAAGCCTGCCTGGTCAGGGTCTATCAATGACGGAAGCAAAGACTCAATGCGTTTGGCCAATATTTTCGTGAACAATTTGATATCAATATTCAGTAGAGAAATAGGACGGTATGACGAGCACAGCGTGCTGTCTTTCCCTGGTTTTGGGATCACCGAGATCCTTGCCTCCGCCATCGAAGGCGGTATTGTACCTGTCAGTCTTATATCGTTAAACACTCTGAGTAAATACGGCGTCAGCATTGTGGCGTAATTCTTATAGAAGGACGCTGTTAACCCATCTGGGCCTGGGCTTTTGTGCAGTTTTAGCGCCTCTATGGCTTTCCTTACCTCTTCCTCCCTTATTTCCCCCTCAATCAAATCCCTTTGAGTCTTATCTAATGAGGGTAACTCAATCTTACGCAGGTACTCCCTCTGGTCACTTCCACAGTTAGCCTCTGCTTTATAAAGGCTCTCATAGAACCGCACAAACTCCTCTTTCTTGCCTTGCTCCCCCTCCACTATTGCCCCGTCCGGGGCCTTGAGTACATCAATTCTACTGCTGGTCTGTTTGGCTTTAAGGGAATGGGCCAGAAGTTTCCCTGCTTTGTTGCTGCCTTCATAGTAACTCTGTTTGGTATACAACAAAGCTCTCTCTGTTCGTGAGGTCAATAAAACCTTAAGCTGCCCCCTTGCGTGTGTCAACTTGCGGTAAACCTCCCGTGTGCTTTTCTCTTTATGCTGTTTCTGTAGTTCCTCTATCTCTGTCCGCAGCTCTGCTTCTACCTTCTCCCGCCTCTTTTTGTAACGTGAGCCTATACCAATGCAGGCCCCCCTGAGTACTGCTTTAAAAGCATCCCAAATGGTCTGTATTGACATCTCGGGGGTATCATTAGTCTGGAAGTACGTCTGGATTGCCTCTCTAAGTTCCATTTCCGTGTCTATATCATTGAGTAAGTGTGCGTCAAATCTCCATGTTCTCTCCTCTCCTCTTTCCCTCCACATCTCATTCAGATCTGCATATAGCGGGGAGTGATCAGATAGTACCCCAACCTCAATCTCTGTTTTCAAGACCCTCTGTATCAGGTTTGCCGATAAGTATATCGCATCTATGCGGGAGTATGTCTTGTGTGCCATCGAGTGGCATGTATAATCCCTCATGGTCGGGTTCCTATCTCTCCACACATCCACCAAGCCCATATTAGCAAAACAATCTTTGACCACCTTAGAGAGAGCTGTAGAATTATATGAGGCCATCCCAGATCTGTCTACACTGGGGTCACACACAATATTCCAGTCACCTGCCAATATCACCTCCCCTCTGGCAAAATGTGCCACTTCCAACAGAAAATCATGAATGAATTTATTCTGGCCTGTGTTTGGTACATATACCGACGCCAAGGTGGTCATCACTCCATTTAATGTTCCTCTCACCATGACATACCTGCCCTCTGTGTCCTTCAAACATTCATTCACACGAAAGTCAACAGATTTATGAAATAAAATAGCAACCCCCCCCTTCTTTTTCCTAGCCTGCGAATGAAACTGCAAGGGGTACTTGGGACTTTTCAGTCTACAAACATCTTTCCCATTCAGGTGGGTCTCTTGGAGAAACACTATTTTTTCCACTTTGTTACCCAAATGTGTCAACAGTAGCCTTCTCCTAACTGGGTTGTTGAGTCCCCTGACATTGTATGTAAGTAAACGCATCCTGCCACCACTCTTCCTTTACACCTCTCAGCCACTATCACTTGTGACTCCACGCGTTCCCCCCCTCTTGAAATTAAATAAAAAGACAACAATATATAAACATCAACTTTTCTCATAAACCAACAACAAGTCCTGATGAGGGAACCCAATCCTTCGTATTGAAGGTCGGCACTTGACTGTCCTCTCAGGTAACTCTGGAGATCCACTATCTCCCCCCTCCCGTCTCGCCTCTATTATTGCTATTACATCCTAATAGGTAATACTCTCATCGAGTGGTCCTCAGAGGAGTCCTTCAGAGTTGGACCAGAAAGAAGGAACCCTCTTAACACATAACATCAAAGGATATGCTTTCCCGGCCATGTTCTGTTTTCTGTAGTGAGTTCTCAGCGTTCCAAGCCCATGATCGGCCAAAGTCAGATCCTGAACTCCGGCTCATATAGACTGTTCATCTGAGGTCCTCTTGTGCCCATTATTTGCCACTCTTCATAATTCTTCTTCCGGGTGTCCCAATCGTTCTCTGGATCGCGAGCGCCCCCTCCATCTCCGACCTCCTCCCCTCGCACCTCCTGTTCCTGCCTCTTCTTGCTGCAATCTCTCCACTCTCACTCCTAGCTTCTCTTCAACTGCGTTTGCTCCTTCTTCAAAGGTGCGTGCTGTACAATTATCAAAAGTCAGCCCAAACGGGTGTAGCCATCTGTATTTCTTTCCTGCCTTTCGCAATGCCTCAGTGATGGGTTTCCACTCTCTTCTCCTAGCCAATGTGGCTGGCGCTATGTCCTGGAAGATTGTCACCTTGGACCCTCTCCACTCCCAGGAATCCTGTTTCCTAGCTGCTTGGAGGATCATCTCCTTGTATTTATATTCGTGCGGCTTGAGAAGGATATCCCTGGGTCTTCCTCCTCGCCCCTGTGCCGGAGTCCAGACTCTATGCGCCAAGTCCATTTGGCAGTCTTCTTTAATCGCTGAGCATCCCAGAGTGTCTAGTAGCTCCTTCACCGCCTCGGTCAAGTTCTCACCTTCGGCCCCTTCCCTTAGATCTTTAATACGAATGTTATATCGCCGGGAACGATTCTCAAGGTCTTCACATTTTAGTTCCAGGGCTGTCAGTGATTTTTGCATTGTTTGCATCTCCTCTTTATCCACTCCCCTTTCATTTGTAATATTTGTTTGGCTCTCTTCCACTCGCACCAGTCTGCTCTCCATATCATTCACTGTCTCCTTCAGCTGTTTTATGTCAGTGTGTATTTCTTCTCGCAATGCAGCCATTTCAGTGCGGAGAAGGCTCGTGAAATCGTCTTTTAGTGCCAATATGTTCCTATTGAGCATTCCAATGTCCCTTTTAGTCAGCGGCCCACTCCACTCGTCATCTGGGGACGGTGATGCCGCCATCGTGTCGTCCAAAGATAGGTCCTCAGCTCCTCCACCACCCGGAGATTCGATTTGGGACCTCTTCGCGACGGTGTGGGTGTGCCCTTCCTTTTAGTGAATCGTGGCATTCAGCAGTTTGATGTTATTTCTTTCTAGGTAGCTGTCTGCCCCTCTGTCAGCTTCAGTGACCAGCTCGCCTTGTGGGGTAGTTCGTAGGGGGGGGCCTGTATCTGACTGTCACAACCCCTCTGTTATGATGACACTTCAGACACTTGCTGAGAGGGATGCCCAAGGTCGCTCAATCCCTCCACACCCTTCACATGGGGGCCAGAGTTGATCCTTCAACTGGAGTGTCCCACCTTTCCACTGTGATGCCCAGGTCTTCTTCGGCTCGGCGTCTCCCCCTCCCGCCGCCACCACCAGCAAGCCGCCTCCCCCGTGGAGTTCCCTGCCTCTCAAAATGGTGGCTCACGTCTCAGTCAGGGGGGCGGGGGGGGGGGCGGCGGGCCACCCGCAACGTGTGTGGACCCCCTGGGTCTCAGGAATCTGGCGCCGCGATCGTCCCCAATGCAGATGCAGGCAGGAGGGAGGGTGGGGGGGGGCGATAAGCCGCCGACCCAGCGTTTTTACCGCACTCACCGCGGGGCCCGGGGTCAGGTTTCAAGTCCGGGGGTGGGCGATGGTCGTGTCGGCTGATGCCGCACACACTCCCCGCGGTGCTCGGGTGCGCTCACAGGCCGCCTCTCTCTTCTCCGTCGCGGGTCGCCGCCTCCCGCCTTGCGGCTCCGGGGAGGCTCGCGCTCTGTCTCTCCCCTCCGTCCCCTTCCAGGGCCGGCTCGCTCGCAGCTCCGTCGCTATTGAAGTGTGGGGCTTCAAAGTTGGTCCCGCTGTGCTCGGACCTCTCCGGTTCAGGTATTCACCCTTTTTGTCGAATTAGGACCCCCAATTCGGGTTGCAGTTGTGGCGAGACGCTCGTGGGGGAGAGGAGCCTACGTCTAGTCCGCCATTTTATCCCGGCGCCCCCTAGCTGTCCCCTTGTTTTTTGTTTTAAAGCTAATACAGGTTTTCAGTGCTTGTTTTCCTCCCCTGGCTACATCCATTTTGTGTTATGACTGATTGTTTACACAATCCGTTTGGCGCAAGCTACATTCTTTTTCTTTTTTTATCCACTGTACTCCGCAGAAGATAAAAAGAATATCAATGTAGCTTGTGCCATAGGGATTGTCACAGCACAAAATGGATGCAGCCAGGAAGAAAATCAGACGCCGATATCCTGTAATATTAAACAGCTATAAAACTAAAAATGAGTGGAATTGCATTCAGGTGACTAAGAACCCTTAAAAAAAAAAAAAAAAAGTGGTGGACT
>JASBQK010763296.1:0-11180 GCA_030264995.1 Desmognathus ocoee | reverse complement strand
CAACATTTTTCGCTTAATCTGGAAATGACATGCTTCATGAGCATGCGCTAGAATCATCTCATTCAAATAATTCGGCCTGTGGGCATATTTCAAGACGGTTTCAGATGATTTCTCCAGTCATTACTTTTGGACAGGTGTGTGTGTATGTGTGTGTGTGTGTGTTTCTGTATTAAAAACACCTGTCTTCAATGTACATATAATAGGCGTGTGTGATGTCTATTCCTGGGATGTCATTGAAGGGTGAGGAGGAGCTTTGATAAAATGACAGCTTTAGTCGCAAAGTTGTGCTCTTAAAGCCAAAAGCAGTGCTAACAAGAATGCAAAGTACATCATGAAATAGAAAGACATGCTATAAATATTTCTCTTTATTTCTAAAATAGATACATTTTTCCCCCAACCCCCTTTTTAATTTCTAATTTACCTTTGCATGAATATAAGTGTTTGGCAATGTAGGGCTCCAGAGGATGTAACTAAAGCATATGCGGGCATATTGTGGTTAGGGGCTCGCTAAGCCCTTGACCAGCTGAATGATTATAAATTTATTATATGCATTAAACTGGAATTATGTAAAAGGTCACCACCTCCCCCCACTGCATGGGTAACAGTATCATTTTGGGGGGATGGCACAGTGGAGGCAAGGCGCTAGGGTAGCTATGAGGTGGGGTGTGGAGGGATGCCCCCTGCAGTGTGAAGGTCTGTGGCCACCCTCCCACATTTTGTGGATGTACTGCACCATGAAATCCTGGGGCAATAATTACTGCTGATTATTTTCATCTGGCTCAAACGTTGTGCTATCACTGAACTACTTACAGTGATCACGCACAGCTTGATTTTTCTCTCAATTTGAGATCCGAATGTCATGATTCTTTTGAGACTCGTTTAACATCAGTTACGGTTAGGAATAAAATCAGAGTGAATCTCCCAGACCATTTGCAGTATCAATGTGAGAATACCCTGATTGAGCTGGCCAGACTGAATGAGCTGAATTTAACCAACCCTATTGAACTGTATGAAAGTGCGATTGTCGAATTTAGAAATGCTATTACCATCTCAAATCGCACTAATGCGACAGGGGCTTCTACTGACAATCGGAGGAATTTCAAACCTGGGTTTGCTCTACGTAAACACTGTAGTTTACTGCATTGCGTTTGCACTGCTTAACTACCTGCTATACAGTAAAAGGTGCTACTGTTCCTTTAACCTTAAACAGGGCAATGGCAAAAGCAATTCACATATTACGTTAGAGCTCGGAGCAGCAATAGCCTGCAGCTGGTTTTCTATTTGCTTTTCTCTATATGCAGCTCTCCTGCTTTTATTTATATAATACATTATGCATGAAAATAACATTTTTTAGTCAGAGTAGGCATGTTCGTGGAGCCCATGATATCTCAGTGATTTTTGGCATTTGAATGTAGTAGGACACCTCATGTCAAACGAATTGGTTATGATAGAATTTTTGGAGGAAACCCCCAGCCACCGATGAGAGATATCCTGGGACGGAATATTTATGAAAATAAACAAAATCTCATCAAAACAAATCACACCAATTATACCAACAATCATAAGCAACGTTTGTGTATTTGAAAAATATACCATTTTATTTCATCTTTTGCACATATAAATAAATATACCAATAATAGTACGGAACTCTAATAAATACATTGTTCTTATAAAGTATACAATAATACATATATTGCTCAGTCAATCACACACATACCACATTCAATCCACTTATAAACCCATACTAGTAGCCACAGCTACCATTCTTCATTTACAAAAAAAACATATAATCAAAGAATAACACAAATAGTGAATGAAACCCAATAGAACAAAAAATGAACTATCGAGACATCAACATCATTATGTATGTTTGTTGCAAAATTTTTTAACCAAAGCAACATCTCCTAGTATGCAAGAAATTACTCGTAATAGATATTATAGATAGTCCTATAGATAGTCCGACATGGCCTGGATGTTTCGGTGCAATAATGAATCCAATTCGGCACTCTCGTCAGGGACATAGGATGAAGGAGTCTTTTCTTTTTCTGTTCTTTTTGGTTATTGATTTGCCACAATGTACATGACACTATAAAGGAAATTGCAAAAAAATTACATTTTTCAAAACGCCACAAACAAAAGGGATATACCCTCCTATTTAGTACAAAGGCATAGCATATAAGCCCTTAGGGAGACATAAATCTCTGGTTTGTACATGATCACATAATATAGTTAAGTTACATAGGTTTCAACAGTAAATGAAAAAACCACTCGACATAATACTAGGGCAAAGAGACTGCCAGTAGACAGGGTACCTTATCAGTGAACAATGACTCACATACCCAAACCTTAAAACATCCAATATAGACACACTCCTAGTGAAACTAAACGTATTGGACGTCGTTAATACTAAAAAGCGGCACACACACAACAATTACCTTTTAAAAGCGTCACAACTAGTGACCAACAGCTTGTCCCGTCACAGCAATTCCGGGATAGAGACCCGCTCTCTTGTTTGAAAAAGGAGAGAATCTCAAAGAACTTTTTTTCATTTCAGCATTGGCCTATGAGGGGAAATTAACAGAAATTTACTATTTATAGACCACTAAGGGTAAATGCTATCTCTTAGTCCTTTTGGACTATACGTACTCACCAAATGGCCTCAAGAGCAGTCGTGTTGTTAAGCACGACGATGTGAGCGAAAATCTCAAAAAGGACAACACACGTCAATCTATACAAAGCAAAAGAAAAACGGAAAAATCCAGATATAGAATCCCTAAAAATACATAAATGATAAAAAGAAGTAAAAAAGTAGTAGATATATTTACCAGAATGCAGACTGAAACATGCCTCGCCGATGGAAGCATCAATGCAAATGGAATAGCGTGCCCTACAGGGAAATGTAAACAATGAAATTGTCTCCCTACATACGTCAGTGATGATTAAGCTAACCCAAAGAACAGTGCGATAAAACAAGCCGTTTGCTAAAACTAACGAAATGGCCACTGACACAGGTGCAGAATGCAACAACACGGAAAAGACCATCAACGTTCCAGTGCACCACGAGATTATGAGTGAAAAAGCTGTTTACTAAAAAAACGAGTGAGCACCACCCTAAATAAAGAGTGCAAAACACCAGCCAAAGTACTAACATAAGACATAACTTCGAGAGGTCAAGGAAACACCTACAAATCATACTCCCCTTTTGAAGACGCCTAGTACTCACTTTTCGCTATGAAATTCCACGCATACCATCGGCGGCAACTCCTGCAGCAGAGGGGTTACGCACAAAGCTGACCCGTACCCGCCGGAGCAGCGAATCCCGGTTTTTAAGCAGGGATACGAGTTACTGATTGGACGTAGTGGTAACATGTGACCACTAGGTCAACCAATCAGGAGTGCAAAAAAACGGCAGAGCGCCATCTTGAAACGGGAAACGAGGTGTAAATAGTATGCTTCTCGACAGTGGGAATGCGAGTCACTGATTGGACGTAGTGGTAACATGTGACCACTAGGTGAACCAATCAGGAGTGCAAAAAAACGGCAGAGCGCCATCTTGAAACGGGAAACGAGATGTAAATAGTATGCTTCTCGATAGTGGGAAATATATCCCCACAACAACACAAGGACGAGGATTTAACTATACATAAACAAATTAAAGGCAGAAAAAAATTATATAAATTGTACAGACATGCTTATAAAAATTTCTAGCAAGAAATTATTTAGAGATGTTAGTAGTTCGTTTTTTGTTATCTTCCTCAAATGGCACCATAAAGGAAACGAATGGCACTGTATATACGATCCTATGGTGCCTAAGAACAACGACAATACAAAGACTGAATAGAATAATTAGAATGCAATTGGACCAATTTTGATATTTAGGAGAGCTCAAGACAAAATACAAGAAACCCTCAACAGAGCGGTTTTCCAAACTGGATGGGGCTTTCTAAGCCACAAGGTGCCCTCCTCAGAAGTGTCTCATAAAGCGAGTACTGGACGCGTTGGAGCCATAAGGTTCCTAAGAGTTCCAATTGAAATCTTTGTTAAGCCCTTCCGAAAATGTATTAAGATGGTAAATCCAATGATTCTCTCTAGATGTCAATTTCTGAACTCTCTGATGGTGATCTGTAGCACAGATGACCTCAAGGATGCACCACCGAAGGCTGTCGGGCGTATGGTTGTTACTACAGCAGTGAGCTACTAACGGAGCATCAGATTTACCCCGACGTATTCTCGACTTGTGCTCAATAAATCTCTCCTTGAACACTCTTTCAGTTTTGCCCACATATATTAGAGAGCAAGGGCACTTAATTATATAAACTACCCATGCTGTGTTACAATTAGTATGATTCCTAAGTGCCCATTGGGTAGGTCGACCCAGGTCAATACTTGATCCAATGATGGCCTGATCGCAAATACTACACGATCCACATTGAAAATTACCAAGAACTGGTTGGGCAATACGTTTATCTGACCAGCCCCACAAATACTCCAGGCTTTGTGTATCTTTAGGATCTGACGGCAATCTCACATCAGAACGGACTAAATCATCTTTTAGATTTTTACTTCTCCTATAGGCCATAAGAGGGACCTCCAGTTGGAAGTCACCAGTATTTAGTATACGCCAATGTTTTTTGACTATTTTCGCAATCCGATAGCTTGCAGTGTTGAAAGTAGTCACACACGCTATTCTCTGATTGGGAGGCCTAGAGGACTCCTGGAGTGTGATGTCACGATGGGTGTTATTGGCCCTTTTTCTGCATTGACGAATGACTTTGGGGGGGTAATCCTTGTTGAGCAATTTTTGCTCAAGTTTGTCCGCATGTATAGTAAACTGCTCCCTTGATGTACAATTGCGTTTAACCCTAAGAAATTGACTATAGGGCAGATTTTCTCTGAGCGGACCTGGATGAAAGCTGCGAAAATTCAGTAAGGCATTGCGATCCGTTGGTTTAGTATACAATGTGGTATGAATTGAACCACTGGATACATAGATCTGAAGATCTAAAAATGAGATCTGATACGCATCCGTATTGAGAGTGAACTTCAAAAAAGGATCAAGATTGTTGATCCACTCGTAGAAGCAGTTAACAGAAGAAATGTCACCCCGCCACAAGATTAAAATGTCATCTATATATCTCCAGTACTCCAACATATGGTTGGAAAATGGGTTAGTCACAGAATAGATGTGTGTGTCCTCGAACTGTGCCATATATAAATTAGCTAAACTGGGCGCAAATTTTGCACCCATGGCGGTGCCTTGTCTTTGCAGATAAAAGTTGTTATTAAATCTGAAAAAGTTGTTCCTGAGTGCAGTAACTGCAGCCCACATAATGAAATCCACTAGGGGTTCACGATTAGGATATTTAATGGCAAGAGCTTGTTCTACAACCCGCAGGGTCTGAAGTTGGGGAATGGCTGTGTAGAGAGACTCCACATCTAATGTCACGAAATACATACTATTTGAATCAAATGGAAGACCCTCGACGTTATTAATAATCTGCGTGCTATTCTTCACAAAAGACTTCATCCTTGGAATGAGATCAGATAAATGTTTTTCCACAAATGCCGACAGGGGTTCTAAAATAGATCCCACCCCCGACACTATGGGGCGGCCCGGAGGATGCACTGGGTCTTTATGTATCTTAGGAATGATATAAAAAATAGGGACCCGTGGGTTCTTCTGAATCAGAAAATCGCCTTCTTGTTTAGAAATAACTGTCTCCTGGACAGCTTTCAAAACATTAGTTTTAATTTCTTTGATTAGAATGGAAGAAGGATCAAAAGAAAGTAGTTTGTAATTCGATTCAACATTAAGTAAACGGCGCGCCTCATCAAGGTACTCATCTCTATTGAGAAGCACTATGGAGCCACCCTTGTCTGCTTCTTTTATAATCAGATTTTTATCACTTTTCAAGGAAAGAATGGCATTTTGATCAGCCCGAGAGCAGTTGTTAAAAAACCTCTTATCTCGTTGTTCCAATGCAGCAATGTCCTTCCACACAGCCATTTCAAAGGTTCTTAACTCTGGGTTATTGACAAAAGGGGTGAACGTGCTCGGATTGCGAAGACCCGTTTCATTGGATACAGAGAGTGAGGAGTTGCCTTGAAAAAACATTTTCAATTTGATTTTGCGAATGAACTCAGTCCATTCCTGCCGAAAACGAATTGGAGCATATGGTTCAGTAGTAACAAAACCCAAACCTTTATTCAAAAGGTTGAATTCGGACGGGGTAAGAATATGATCTGACAAGTTGGTTATCAGATTTTCTTGTACCTTTTTCCGGCATGAATTATCACCTCCGCATCGTCCTCGTCTAGATTGGAGGGAGGGAGCTGGCCTAAAAAAGCACCACGTTGCCCGCCTCTTCTGGGACCGCGATAAAACCGTCGGCCCCTATAGTTAGACCGTTGTTGATAGTTACCCCGTTGTTGAAAACCATCATCCTCACTACTGTAACTACTATAGGAGTTGGTGCGAAACCGTACATTCTTAGTACTCTGACCAGAATTGGCTACAGCCTGTTTTTTCGTAAAGTAATCTGACTCTACATAGGGAAACTTTTTTACAATCGAGAATTCCTCTATGCTCTTCTTAAGCGTTTTAATTTTTTGAAGAGTCGTGTTATCCTTAAAGTCCTTGATCTCCTTTTCTATCTCCTCTAATCTCTTTTTAAAGGCTGCATTTGTACTTGCTGTCTTTAAATCTGCCTCGGACTTCTGTATTTCTTCCAAGATCTCTTTAGAGACTTCACGTGCTGTCTCTATTACTAAAACAACCCAATCTCTGCCGCATTTGTTGGCGATATGCGCCCAATTGGTCCTAAATTTGTCCTTATCTAAAAACACCTTAGGTTCATTGGGGACTATCAAACCTTGGGGGAGAGTCTTGCTTTTTAGATGTTCCAGGTTTGTCAGTTCATGAAGATTAGTGCGGATTAAACGCTTCTTATTATTGGACAGCTCGTCCCAAGCAGACACCTGTTTAAATGACACCCCATCGGCGGATGTCCCAATCGATCCAGCATTTTGTAATAGTTCCGCTATGTAATCCTCTGTGTAACTAAGAAGATTATCCATAGACATGATTAGCACATAAGCAGTGCTCATACACCAAAACAACCGTTAAATTTACCACAACACACTTTCCGAAGAACAACAAACAAAGAGAGTTACACGTAATCTCAAAATGACTAGTCAACACTACCAACTATTATTTAAAAACAGCACACATCACTCTTCAGAAGGTACCCTGAAACAGACATCTCGATGCCCATCCTTTGTCATGTATCTAATCAACAATGGTTTCCCTGACCAACGTGGCCAGAACTATTGTTGAAAATAAATGAGGAAACCCCCAATTCCTAGTGAGAAATATCTTGGGATGAAATACATATAAAAATAAAAAATGTCTCACCCATCAAATCACCTTACTCCACTAACAAAAACACTTTATAAATTTGAAAAATATATCATTTTATTACAATTCTTGCACATATAAAAAGAGGTTAAAAATGCAAAACTCTATTATTCGCATAGCATTACCAACTCATCATTCAATCACAAACATATCTCATTCGATCCACTTATACAACTATAGTAGCAATAGCTATAGACATTCAAATTCATTCAGAAAACAACAATATACCAAAAGTATGCATGAAAACATGAATTATTCAGACACCAACAAAATTGTGTGTGTTTGTCACAAATTCCTTAGCAACAATATTGCAAAATTCTTTAGCAAAAAGTGAAATCTCCTAATATGCAAGAAGTCACTTGCAATAGATGTCCTATTAGTCCAACATGGCCTGGATGTTTCGGTGCAGTGATGAAAACAAATTCCGCACTCTCGTCAGGGACGTAGGATGGAGAAATATTCTTTGGTTATTGATTTGCCACAATGCACATGACACTAAAAGAATGCAAAAAAATTACATTTTACCAACAGAAGAAAAGATATTTATAACTTTTCATTTAAAGATAAGGGTATCAAATATAAGCCCTCAAAAATACATCGATCTATGTACTCTTTGTAATCACAAGATGAAAATTAATAACATCAAATTCAACAATATATGAAGAACCATTTGACACACTAGTAGTCCACAGAAACCGTCAATAGACAGGGTACCATTTTATTAAACAACACTTTGTACAGAACAAACTGAGACCCATCTAACAAAGAACACCTAGTGCTTAAGTTTACTACACAAAACAAAACAAGTCACCAAGGAAAAACAGCCAGTTGAGAATACCTTTTAAAGATATTAATCCAAAGGACCAACAAAAAATAAAAAATCCCGCCGAAGACACATCCTGAGGTAGATAAGGGAAACAACCACTCACTTCGTGCAGAAAGGAGAAGAAATAAAAAATTTTCCTTCTTTTTTATTGTTTGGACTGGCCTAAAGAAAAAGAAAAAGTAAAAAACATATACTAACTGTTGAAAGAGCAGACAGAATCCAAAAAATTAGACTGTCTAACACAAGGTAAACCAACACTTACTCACCACTTGACGGAGGAGCCAGTAGTGTTTTCAATCACAACGGCGGAAGAGAAAATCCCAAGGAATAGTACAGAGCTGAATCTGAACCATACAAAAAAGAAAAAACACACACGGACTGAATGTACAAGCCTTATAAAGGTGTATCTTTCGTATGTTAAACACTCAAAAGATAATAATTACCAAAAAGCAGATTGAAAAGCGCTTGGCCGATGGCAGCATAAATGCGTAAGTTGTAACGCAACCTAGAAGGCAATACAAACAACTTTATTAACTGCCTAAGATGACAAGCGGCAGGGGGGCTTAGTAAAACAACCAGCCCGACGAATATAAATAACATTTTCTCAAAAAAACATAGAAAAAACTAATTCGGCAACTGGGACTGGAGCCATAAAGTATATTGTTAACCAATTGTCCCACATAACTCGTCTACACGATGTTCAAACTCTGTATCTCCGCCATGACCCGCTTAACCATAGGCTCAGAACTTACTTCTAACACTTAGAAATCACGCATGCCACCGGCGAAGCCTCCTGCAGCAAGTAAATTGCACACAGTATTTGACCGTCACGTAAAACTCACCATATCCGTGTTTTTAAACAAACGACCCAAGTTGTTGATTGGACGTGATACGGACATGTGACCCTGAAATGAACCAATCAGAAACTGGAAAAAACGGCAAGACGCCATCTTGGAACAGGTTAAGAAAGTACCCAAGGCACTGCTTAGAGAGAAAAAATTATTGGAAAGAAGCGAAAAAACGCAACAAACGCCATATTTTACCAACTAAAGTGGTGTACCGACATGGGAGTGCAAAAATAGTAAATACGTAGCATATGCACGCACCAAGTTACGGAACCATCAAAAGACAATAAAAGGAGCCAACGTTCACCAATACTGAAAACAGTACAAAAGGGATACAGTAATGACTTAAAGCGACTACAAAAAATCGTACGTTGCAGAATAACGAAAAGAGCAGTTTTATGAGATGTCAAACAAGGGAGACAAATACTACAGTTATCCCCAATATGGACGCAGTTAGACAAGTTTAGATTTTTTTAAGAATTCAACGGTATTCAAAAGAGAGTCTTTTGGTGTAGAAAAAACTAGGAAACCAAATGGTTCCTAAGAATTCCAATTAAAATCTTTATTGAGTCCATTGGAAAAAGTATTAAGATGATAGATCCAATGGTTCTCTCTTGTGGACAACTTTTGAACTCTCTGATGGTGGTCTGTAGCACAGATAACCTCAAGAATGCACCACCGGAGACTTTCAGGCGTATGGTCTATACTGCAACAATGTGCTACTAGCGGGGCATCTGATTTACCTCGACGAACTCTAGATTTGTGCTCAATAAACCTTTCTTTGAACGTTCTCTCGGTTTTGCCGACATACAATAGAGAACAAGGGCACTTGATTACGTAAATTACCCATGCTGAATTACAATTAGTATGGTTCCTAAGGACCCATCTAGTTGGGCGGCCCAGATCAATACTAGGGCCCGTAATAGCCTGGTCACAAATGCTGCAAGAACCACATTGAAAATTACCAAGAACCGGTTGGACAATACGCTTATCTGTCCAGCCCCATAGATATTCCAAGCTCTGTGTATCACTGGTATCAGAAAGCAACCGTACATCTGAACGAACTAAATCATCTTTTAGGTTTTTACTTCTCTTATAAGCCATAAGAGGAGGATCCAACTGTAAATCGCCCGTATTTAATATAGACCAATGTTTGTTGATTATTTTCGCTATCTGATAGCTAGCAGTGTTGAAAGTGGTAACACAGACTATTTTTTGACTAGGAGGTCTCAAGGACTCCTGAAGGGTGATGTCTCGATGGGTGTTGTTGGCTCTTTTTCTACATTGACGAATGACTTTAGAAGGGTAATCCTTATTACGTAACTTCTGCTCCAAATTATCTGCATGTATGGTAAACTGTTCTCTTGACGTACAGTTACGTTTGACCCTAAGGAATTGGCTGTAAGGTAAATTATTCCTAAGTGGGCCCGGATGGAAGCTGCGAAAATTTAATAAGGAGTTGCGATCTGTAGGTTTAGTATCCAGAGTTGTGAATATGGAGCCATTGGATACATAGATGAGAAGATCTAAAAATGAAATCTGGCATGCATCCATATTGATGGTGAACTTCAGAAAGGGATCAAGATTATTGATCCACTGATGGAATTGGTGGACAGATGACACATCACCCCGCCAGAGGATTAAAATGTCATCAATATATCTCCAATATTCCAACACATGGTCGGAAAATGGATTCACCTCAGAATAAATGTATGAGTCCTCGAACTGTGCCATATACAAGTTAGCCAAACTAGGCGCAAATTTTGCGCCCATGGCAGTACCTTGCCTCTGTAGGTAGAAGTTATTGTTGAATCTGAAGAAATTGTTCCTAAGTGCGGTCACTGCAGCCCACATGATAAAATCTACTAGGGACTCACGACCGGGATATTTAGCAACGAGCACTTTTTCTACAACCTGTAAGGTCTGCAACTGGGGGATGTCAACAATTGACAGTCAATGGCATTTACACAGAAAGGGGCTAATTCACAAAGCAGTTACCTGCTGTCTTAACTTTATGACTGGTGTGACTCCCATTAACAGCAATGGGAGTTACAGCAGTCATAAAATGAAGACAGCACGTAACTGTTTTGTG
>JASBQK010752187.1:0-11202 GCA_030264995.1 Desmognathus ocoee | reverse complement strand
TTAAGAAAACAGAAGAAGCATTAAAATTGGATAAGTCATTAGAAGAGTGGACTAGTACCTTAGAAGTCATTGACGAAATCATAGCAGCCCATAGGGCTGATATTGAGAAAGGCAAAATTCGTAAATTCAAACGCGATGTTTACGATTATACTCATGACCAAGTATACAACTGGTTTGAATTCCTGCCTAAACCAAAACAACAGGAAGTGATTCGAAAGAAAATAAATCCGAATCCTTCAGATAGTTCAGAGCCCCCAACTGATTCATCAATTGAGGAAGACACCCCTCGGCCTTCGCCTAGTAATAGACCAGGACCCAGTAGAAGGGTAGAACCAGCAGAAAGACAGCGTTTTTTAGAGGCGGCCATCAGGCAGAGACAAGGAGGGGGAGGAGGAGGCGCGGCAAAAGGCAAAGACAACAGCACAGAGAAAGACAAGCGCGTCTTACGAGGCCACCCAAGTAGTTAACATTTCATCAGTTACATTGACATCAGTACAGAATAGTTTATTAGCTAAGGGCTTGTCTTTTGTACCAACACAGACTAATCGTGCTTTCGATTTACATGTGGATATGCAAAAACTGATTAGAAAATTACAACTCAAAGTGTTTTTCTCATTACAATCAGAACCCATGAATGTATCTTCGCCTTATAAAGAATTTTGTCCAAAGAGTATTTTTAGCCCGACAGTGGTTAATAAATCTATTGACACATTTCAGCAAACAGTCACTAAGGAATTGGCTAAATGGGCTCCATCTAATCATATATATCATAATTTGTCTGTCCAACAAAAAAAAGAAATGACAGCATTGAAAACACATCCGTACATTGTTACACAGAGGGCGGACAAGGGAGGAGCTGTAGTAGTGATGGACCGAGTTAAATATGTAATGGAAATGCACAGACAACTTAATGATATAGCTACCTATAAATCTATTGATCAAGACCCCACAGTGCCTCTAGGTCGAGCGCTACAGGAATTAATACAGGAGGCTGTTGATAATTGTTGGATTACTGAAAGAACACAGAAATACTTGGTAAAAAGCCACCCCAGAATTCCCATACTGTATGGCTTACCAAAAATTCATAAGGATCTGAATAATCCACCATGTCGCCCGATTGTGAGTGCAATTGATTCACTTTTCGAGCCAATTTCAGCATACATTGATGATTTTCTCAAGAGATGCGTTCCTTGTGCTAAATCATTTGTCAAAGACACTACTGACTTACTTATAAAGTTACAATCGTGGGCTAGTCAATCTCCTAATACCATTCTTTGTACCATCGATATTAATGCCTTATATACAAATATACCACACTCGGAAGGCATTGAAGCAGCATGTACTTCTTTAGAGAGTAACCATGTCACAGATGTGCATCCAGCCTTTTTCAGATCTTTATTGACTTTTGTACTTTATCATTACTATTTTAGATTTCAGAATAAATTCTTTTGCCAACAACAGGGTACTTCAATGGGCGCCAAATTTGGGCCCAGCTATGCAAATGTATTTATGACACATTGGGAAGAAATACATGTTTACAACAGTAGATGGGCTGATAAGATTGGTCTTTATCTGCGCTACATAGATGATATCCTGTTAGTCTGGCAGGATGATTTGACCTCATTGCAACAATTTTTGGATTATCTCAATACAGTACATGCCACAATTAAAATCACCTATACAATAGGTCCTACACAGGTGGCGTACTTAGATACCCTCATAACCTTGGTAGACGGTTCTTTTAACTTTAAAGTGTATAAAAAACCGACTGATACAAACATGCTATTACATTACTCATCTTTCCATCCTCGTTCTGTAAAAAATGCTATGCCTTACTCACAGATTTTACGGTATAAGCGTATTAATTCGAACCCTGATGTCTTTAAAGAACAAAGCGATGAATTAATTGACTCTATGTCTCAGAGGGGATATCCTCGAGCTATCTTGGAACAAGCATCTAATAAAGTACAGAATGTAGATAGATCTACCCTGTTATCCTATCGGATTAAGCCTGTTAAAAGTGACCCTTTGGTATTTGTAACCACATATGGAAAGCAGGCACAAGAATTGGCACGTCTAGTTAAGCTTTATTGGCCCATTGTTAAAACAGACCCAGTGGTAGGTCCACTGATTCCAGCATCTCCCACTATTGCTTATAAACGACAGCCTAACTTAGCTGACAAGATTTTGCAGAATGACATTAAAAAACAAGATGTGGAGAGTGTTTTATCCACTAAACGGAAAGGGACCTTTCCGTGTTTATCCTGCAATTGTTGTAACTCCATCATAAAGGGCCCGTATATGAATCATCCGGTAACAGGAAAGAAATGGTATTTTCCCAACTATGCTACATGTCGTACAGAGAATATAGTTTATCTCATTAGATGTCCCTGCGGGCGCTACTATATAGGCCAGACCACGCAAGAAATCAGACATCGTATCCAGAAGCACTGCAGTGACATCCGATGTAAAAACAGTAAATCGGTGGTAGCGAGACATTTTGATTTATGTAATCACCGTGTAGCACAATTGCAGTTTTGTGTATTACAGGCTATTAAATTACCGCAGAGAGGAGGAAATATGGAAAGAATGTTACTGCAGGTAGAGGCCAGGTTTATTTATGACTTTCAAACGCAGGCCCCTAATGGTTTGAATGAAGATTGGTCACTGACTTGCTTTTTATAAGTATTAGAGTAGAGCCGTCTGACCAATATTCCGCTGTAGTACATGGCAATATATTGTAAAGCACTCATAATGCCTCTCAAGACTCCTTGCCGTTTATCCTTTACTAGTGTGTTTTTTTTACTTGGTTGGTGGTCTTTTTTTGTTTTTCTATGTTTGAGGGCAATTGCTGCAATACCGTGGTTGTTGTGTTACATCTGTACTTATAGATATGAACTACTAAGATGGCGGCTATTTGGTATTAGAGTGAACAATTTATATAAGTTGACGATAGTACTTCACTCTTATGACAACTTATGAATGTCCATTGTGACGATGTGTAAGTTTTGTTTTTACGCTTCGGCACAGTCAAATCACATACGATACGGATCAGTCCGTTTTTTTGCTACCTTCGACTGAATACAATATTAGTGTGCTGGAGCCATAATTAATCATATACATATTATTGGGTATTTTACCTATAAGATATTTGTTACGTCTATATTGCGTTTCACAAAAGTTTTTGTATTTTGGGCATTTTTACAGTTAGAACTACAAAGATGGCGACCAGTAGGCGTGTTTATTTAACACACGATTTATATTAAGAATATGTTCGGCGGAACCGTAGAAAATACAGTGTAAATAATTGTGAGTAAGTACGGTTTTTATACATCAACATGTGGAATATGTGATTATGAGATATTTGTTATGCCCGTGTTGTGTTTTATAAATGGGTTTATGTCTAGGGCATCACCAGAGTTGAAACTACAAATATGGCGACCATGAAAAAATTCTTTTTTACTGTACGCTCTGTTCACATCGACTGGTCTCAAGAATCTGGCCTGTGGGGTTTCGGCAATGCCATTAAGCAAGTGTGCGTAAATACAGTTTTTTCTTTTTTTCTTTTTCATGCTTCGTGCATTAGTGTGTGTATTAGCCTATACGTATGGATGTGACTCATACGCGCTCATGTGATATTCTGGTTCGCAGTAGTTTTTGCTCTATTTTGTTTTTGTTGGAGATAGAGTTGGGATGTTTTCTTGAGTAGTCCTCTTTTTATGTAGATGTCGTTGTTTGACGATATATAATCAGGCAATTAGCTACGGAGCCTTCACCACGCCCTTGCCAACGGGCCGGGGAAACTTTGTTTTCCTTTCTAACGATTTGGTAAGTAGACTATCGCTGTGAATTTCAAGGTTTTGGCAAACATAGTTACATTGCTGATTGTGATTTTTCTTACCTTCTTGTTTTTTGGTTTCTAGCCGTGTGTTTTCCCACACAAGTAAGTGGTTTTGAGTATTTTTTCATGGTAGTCTTGAGAGCCATAGAGTGCTGGCTTTAGGCCACTTGGAAACAGTTGTACGTATATTATGTTCTGTCTTTTTTTCGTTTTTTAGAAGCATTATCCCATCATCACACACATAAGGGTAAGCTTCAGGACACATTTTTTGGAGGAACTCTATGTCCAAGATTGTAATTGGCATGATTTATAATTCGAGTTTTTTCTTCTTTTTCCCTTTTGCTTTTTCTGGTTGTTTGTCTTTCTCATATGTATGTTAAATATGTAATTCAGATGTCTGCACGCCTGAAGAGGGGTTTTCCCCGAAATATAGCTATATAGCGGCAGTCATCATTTTTTTAATCACTGGACACTAAATTGATAGTAGTCTAGCTTTTAAATGTGTGTTTTTGTTAGTAAGAAAATACGGAAAGTTCAATTCAATGTTCAATGTGATAGAGATACACATTGGAAATCACATTGTGTGGAGTCAAAAATATTGTCTATGTCTCTTTTGTAAGGACTCTGTCCTATGAAATAATGATTAAATATTGAAGGATAAAATATTAAATGAAATTTTTGAATGATCAAAACATTCATGTGGTGTGTAACATATAAATTATGCGTGTGATACGCTTGCAGTAAGGTGCCCTTTCATTCAGTGTTCTAATTTCTGAATATAGCTCTGACTATGCTTTTTTCACTTGTGGGAGACAAGTAGACAAATGGCGCACCTTTGTGAGAATTAATTTGCAGGTTGACTGATCTCTCTTTGCTCTGTTCGATTTTCTCCAAAATTGTTCGACCTTGCAGCTTTGAAAGTTATCATATTAGAAGAGTTAATGTTCACTTCTGGTAAAAAGTATTGGTAAATGTGATTTTTGTATTGTTTTTGTATTGTATTGCGTATATTTTGAGTTTGTAAAAGTGTTTGTATAATTGTGATCATGTCTTTTAGTGACATAGCAGCACAATCTGAAAAATGTGCCACTACTTTGGAGTATACAGCTGAAGCTGCTAATAACATCATAGCTCAGCTTCAAGAGACAGCATCTTTTTTGACAACTAAAGATCCAAAACGCACTGTACAACATTTCGAGTATTTAAGAAAAAAAGAAACATCGACATTATTACATGCAACTACATTAGCGGAGTATTTCAAAAGCAAAAGAATTCCCAGAGGTTTAAGGATTCTAATTAAACCACTATTGTGTAGGTTTAGAAAAAACTTTTTGAAAAGGTGGTACATGATTTTGAATAAAGCTTCGCTTGATCTTATTCTCCTAACAATAGAAGAATTGCAAACAGAACTGAATGAGATCCAAAGTGAAATTAAGAAAACAGAAGAAGCTCTAAAATCTGATAAATCTTTAGAAGAGTGGACTAGCACCTTAGAGGTTATCGATGAAATTATAGCAGCCCATAGGGCCGATATAGAGAAAGGGAAAATCCGAAAATTTAAACGTGACGTTTATGACTATACACACGACCAAGTATACAATTGGTTTGAATTCTTACCTAAACCTAAACAACAGGAAATTATAAGGAAGAACATAAATCCTAATCCTTCAGACACTTCAGATCCTCAGACTGATTCGTCAGTAGAGGAAGATAACCCTCGGCCGTCGCCTAGTAGTAGACCGGGACCCAGTAGAAGGGTAGATCCATCAGAGAGACAACGTTTTTTAGAGGCGGCCATCAGGCAGAGACAAGGAGGGGGAGGAGGAGGCGCGGAAAAAGGCAAAGGCAGCAGCATAGAGAAAGACAAACGCGTCTTACGAGACAGGCCACTCAAGTAGTCAATATTTCATCTGTTACACTGACACCAGTACAAACTAGCTTATTAGCTAAAGGTTTGTCATTCGTACCTACACAGACTAATCGCGCATTTGATTTGCATGTTGATATGCAGAAATTAATTAGGAAATTACAACTCAAAGTGTTCTTTTCACTGCAACCGGAATCTATTCATGAACCTTTTCCATATAAAGAATTTTTTCCAAAAAGTATCTTTAGTCCAACAGTGGTAAATAGATCGATCGATACATTTCAACAAACAGTCACTAAAGAATTGGCAAAATGGGTTCCACCTAATCATACATACTATAATTTGTCTGTCCAACAACAAAAAGAAATTTCAACATTGAGGACACATCCATATATTGTTACGCAAAGAGCAGACAAAGGAGGTGCTGTGGTAGTAATGGACCGTGCCAAATATATAGTGGAAATGAATAGACAGCTTAATGATACTTCTACCTACAAATTGATTGATCAGGATCCGACAGGGCCTTTAAGTCAGGCATTACAAGAACTAATACAGGAGGCTGTTGATAACTGTTGGATCACCGAAAGAACACAAAAATATTTAGTGAAAAATCATCCTAAAATTCCAATATTGTATGGCCTACCCAAAATACATAAAGATCTGAATAATCCACCATGTCGCCCTATAGTAAGTGCAATTGACTCGCTATTTGAACCTATTTCATCCTATATAGATGATTTTCTTAAAAGATGTGTCCCCAGTGCCAAGTCTTACATCAAAGACACCACTGACTTATTGATAAAGTTACAATCATGGACTGGTCAATCCCCTAATACTATTCTATGTACTATCGACATTAATGCCTTATACACGAATATACCACACTCAGAAGGCATTGAAGCAGCATGTACCTCTTTAGAAAGTAATCAAGTTAGGGACGTTCATCCGGCCTTCTTTAGATCTCTGCTGAGTTTTGTACTTTATCACTATTATTTCAGGTTCCAGAATAGATTTTTTTACCAACAACAGGGGACCTCTATGGGCGCGAAATTCGGGCCAAGCTATGCAAATGTGTTTATGACAAATTGGGAAGAAGTACATGTATATACCAGTAGATGGGCTGATAAGATTGGTCTTTATCTGCGCTATATAGATGACATTCTATTAGTTTGGCAAGATGATTTGATCTCATTACAGCAATTCTTGGATTACCTCAATGATGTACATTCCACAATCAAGATTACCTATACAATAGGTCCTACACAGGTGGCGTACTTAGATACCCTTATAACCTTGGTCGACGGCTCTTTCAAGTTTCAAGTGTACAAAAAACCGACTGATTCAAATATGTTACTACACTATTCATCCTTCCATCCTCGTTGTGTAAAAAATGCTATGCCTTTTTCGCAGATTTTGCGATATAAACGCATAAATTCCAATATTGAAGTTTTCAAAGAACAAAGTGAGGAATTAATCGTTTCTATGTCTCAGAGAGGTTATCCTCAGGCTATTTTGGAACAAGCTTCCAATAAAGCATTGAATATTGACAGGTCCACTCTGTTATCTTACCGCTTAAAACCTGCTGACAGCGACCCTTTGGTGTTTGTAACTACGTATGGAAAACAGGCACAGGAATTGGCCCGTTTGGTTAAGCTATACTGGCCAATTATTAAAACAGATCCAGTGGTAGGTCCACTAATTCCACCATCTCCTACTATAGCTTACAAACGTCAACCGAATCTAGCTGATAGAATTGTGCAGAATGATATTAAAAAACAAGATGTGGAGAATGTGTTAACAACAAAACGGAAAGGGACCTTTCCGTGTTTATCTTGTAACTGTTGCAATTCTATCATAAAGGGCGCATATATTAATCACCCTGTATCAGGAAAGAAATGGTATTTTCCCAACTATGCCACATGTCGCACGGAGAATGTAGTTTACTTAATCAGATGTCCATGTGGGCGCTATTATGTAGGTCAAACCACACAAGAGATTAGGCACCGTATCCAGAAGCATTGTAGCGACATCCGTTGTAAAAACAACAAATCGGCGGTAGCAAGACATTTTGATTTATGTAATCACCGTGTGGCACAATTGCAGTTTTGTGTATTGCAGACCATTAAATTACCACAGAGAGGAGGAAACATGGAAAGAATGCTTCTTCAGCTAGAGGCTAGATTCATTTACGACTTTCAAACGCAAGCTCCTAATGGTTTGAATGAAGATTGGTCGTTGACTTGTTTTCTATAGGGAGTATGAGAGCTAGAGCCGTCGAACTGATATTCGCTGTAGTACATAGGAGTATACTGTAAAGCATTCACAATGCCTCTCAAGACTCCTAATTAATTTTGGTTATTTTGTTTTTTTCCTTTTCCCTGGCTTTTTCTTTCCCCCTGTCTTGCCCCCCCTTTTCCCCCCCCCTTACCTGTCTATTGTTGTTTCTTTACTTTGCATTACTGACAGTGTTAGGTGTTAAGATGTTAGTGGTGGACTCTACCTATAGGTGTTAAGATGTTAGTGTTGGACTTTACCTATATTAACAATGTGATGTGCCTGTGTAAACATAAAGATACAGATCAGTTGTTCTTAACATCGATGAACTACAGTATTGGAATTTTAGTTGATTATACATATGGTGTGATAAGCTATACATGTAAGTATCGCCATTAGTATGAGGTTGGTATTTTTTCAATGATTATTCCTGAAGATCATGTCCATTGTGTACATAGATCTAGCATGTTTATGAGATTCGATGTCATGCTTACGGCAACGAACTTTAACTATGGTAATTTTTCGACATGTTGGTCATGGAGGGTAGAGATTTACAGGGATATATATTTTTGGTAAACTGAATTACAAAGGTGGGGGATGCCTGTACTGATATTGAATGATTTGGGTAGCGTGACATTTAATCTTAGCTTTCCCGGATTCAGGTATTTCGGATTGAGACAGTGTGCAAGGTATGTAAATATGGTGGATGATACGGATGGAATCATATGGTGGATGATATGGATGGAATTATATATTTTTCAAACAGCACAAACACCGCTTTGTATTCACAAACTGCACGATTTTTGTAGAGCATTGATAGCATCGTCTGGAATAGCGTGGATTAGTATATATATACATTATATATCTTTTTGATTCCTACTTCAGTCCTATGTACCAACACGTATAGACGGATCCAGAATATCGGGCACCCTTGGTAAATTTGGACTACAAAGATGGCCGCCGTTGTTTTTTCGGTGGCCGGCTGGCGTGTATTGACACACTCTGTGTCCTGACTCTATGGATCGCGGGCTGAAGCTGTTTGAGATAGTGTCTACATACTGCAGGATTTTGAAGAGCATTGATTACATCGTCTGGAATAGCGTGGATTCGTGTGTATATATACACTTTATATCTTCTAGACTTATCCTTTAGTCGCATGCAAAAATTCGTAGACGGATTTTGATTATCGGGCGCGTTTGGTGGATTTGTACTACAAAGATGGCCGCCGTCGTTTTTTCGGTGGCCGGCTCGTTTGAATTGACAGACTTTGTGTATCGGCGTTTGCAATAGTCCTTCCTTTATGTTGTTATCATAGCTCAGGAATACATAATTAGGCAATTAGCCGTGTGGTTTTTACTACGCCCTTGCCATCGGGCGGGGAAGCCACGCTCGTTTGTTGTGCAAAACTAGTAAGTACTCGTGCTGTTTGGTGGTTTAAGGTTTGGCTTGTCCGAGAGTGTTTTATTGGTTTCCTTACCCTTTTTCTTTTCTCTCCTTTCTCCCCCTTTTTTCATTTAGAGTTTTGTGTGCTTTATCACACAAGTAAGTGCTTTTTGACTTATTTGATAATGGAAGTCTTGAGTGCCATTGAATGCTGGCTTTAGGCCACTTGAAAAAACTGTACATATACTGTGTTTGTGTTTGTTTGTTTTTTAGAGCATTAACCCATCATTACACATTGAAGGGTAAGCTTTATGGTGCATTTTTTTGAAAGTGACTCTATGTCCTTGGTGTATATATCATGATTTACCTATTTTTTTGTTTTTCTCTTTTTTTCTTTCTTTGTTTTATTTGTTTGTTCGTTTTTCATGTAATCTATTTTCATATAGATGTCTGCACGCCTGAAGAGGGGTTCTCCCCGAAATGTAGCTACATAGCGGCAGCCATTTTTTAATCACTAGACACTTAGGTGATGGTGGTCTAGCTTTTAAATGCGTGTTCCGATGTTTGACACAGAAAATGGATATTTCTATCTAAAAACCAACGTGATGGATGTATACATTGGATATTGCACTGTGTGTAGTTTAAAAAAAAATTTCTATGTCTATTTTTGTAAGGACGTTATCCTATGAAATTATGATGAAGCATTTGAAGATATAAGATTCAAAAAAATAAATGATAATTTTGAAAATCATGAAAACTTTTTTCAGTGATGTTTAGCATGTAAATTATGCGTGTGATACGCTTACAGAACGGTGCCCTTTTATTCAGTGTTCTTTTTTCTGAATATAGTTCTTACTAAGACTTTCACTTGTTGTCCGTGAGATACTGAGTGAAGATATTTGGGAATGCGCACAGCCCAAATGTATGGGCATGTGCATTGCATGCCTAATGATTAGCAATTCTCGCTAAGGGAATTAGCGAAAGATCACGGGTGACAGCAAGGAAATCCCTTGCTATGATTCACCTGCTGAGATCCCAGCAATATCTGCTCGATAATCATACAAGGATTGCATTCAATAAATTGCACAAAGTACAAAATATAATAAAACACAGTTACTCTTTCTTCAAACTCCAAAGTATCTGCCTGCAGGTATAGTGATCTGAGTGTTCACGGGCATGTTTGGCTAGTGTTGTCTTTCAAGAAAGCTAATAACGGGAACCACTTCCCTCAGAACGTCTTGAGTTGTTCAGACAGCAAATAGGGGATCTTCTCCATACCCAAGAATTGCCATATTTTTCCCACCATTGTCTTATGGTTGGCACATCTGGGGCTTTCCACGTGAGTGCGATTGTCTATTTTGCTGCCAAAAGTTCTTGTGTCCACCAATGCTCTGTGTATCTTGCCTCTTTTCATGGGGGTTCCTCCGACCACCCCAACGTGATTTGAGTGTTTGTGAGGTGTGGGGTGTGGGGTGTACCCGCTATCGTGTCAATAACCCACAGTACCTCTTTCCAGAAGTCTTTCAGATTAGGGCAGGACCACCACATGTAAATATGTACCTGGGAGCCCACACCCTCTCAGCAGTCATCAGAAATTGAAGGTTTCATTTTGTGAAGTCTATGTGGTGTGTAGTACCATCTAAGAGCTATCTTGAACACTGTCTCTGTACCTGTCGTAGCCGGTGCTACTTTGTGGAGTCTACTCAGTATCTTATCCCATGTTTCAGTTGGGATGGCCCTCCCCACATTCTGCTCCCACTTTACCCATAAGGAGCTTCACTGTGGAGGTGGAGCTCATCAAGCGCTGATATATTTTTGAAATGAGACCTTTCCCATT
>JASBQK010741076.1:0-11249 GCA_030264995.1 Desmognathus ocoee | reverse complement strand
TGATAATAAAGTTTCTGTGGTACTAGAGAAAATCAGTAGAGTTTACTTAAAGCAAAATTATAGTTGCAAATACCATGAACCAGATGATTTCGAGAGCCGATATGCCATGGATGCCAAGGCAAATGTTATATATACACAATTGCAATAATTGACTTCCTCCATCTTGTAACATGGAGACTTGATCAACGCATTATGACTGTTATTATGTCGGTATCTTTCACATGAAAGACTTGGCATGATACAGAATTTTAAGATGTATCTTTTATAACCTAGGTTAAGAACTGCTGAAATGATTAATGACAAAGTGTGTGATTGCAGTCTATTCCCCAGGTATTTTCGACTGGCATGTGTCTAATTTTTGCTCCTGGTTTTGTCATCCAGTGAGTGAGACAGTATCAATGACTATTTGAATGCAACAGGAAAAGGTGGCACAGAATTGTCTTTCCAAAAAAGAACAAGGACTCCCACAAATAAGGGTAACTGTAAAAACCATAAAGATGCCTTTAGCACTAAAGGGAAATTGCTTACAAATGCATTGATTAAACTTCATAACAATTTGTGGACAACTGGCACTGCACCATTGATAAACATTTACAAAATAAAATGGGTTGCTTCAGTAACTTTTTGATGTGAGATTTGGGGAGAGAAGCTCTTAACAATCTTAAATTATGGGAAGGGGCATGTTGGAAGCTTGTCCCTCACCTCCCCATGGCCTCCCCTATCGAGGCCATTCGGTCTGATTTAGGCATAGATAGCCTAGAAGTAGTTGTGGAGACAAGAATGATTAAGTTCTTTAGGAAACTGCATTTTTATCATAAAGATTCATTAGTATGTGCTTGTGTTATGGACGCATTAAATTCAGACAATGACTACAAATATATAGTTTTGATGAAAAAATTACTGAACAAAGTTTGTTTAGATGATTTATTAGATATGTCTTTGTATCAAGATGTGCTTCCTAATGTGAATGTAATTAAAGAAAAAGTTCAATCTTTTATCATTTCTCTAAAGACTGGAAACACTGCTTACATTTATCCTCCATAGATACAGCAATGTAAAAACCCTTGGTGGCGCAGAGTCATATATACTTTCCTGTGAATCCAATATTATCTTAAGCGCTTATTTTAAATTACGATTAGGTATTTTAGCTACTAGAAGTTATACAATCTTGGAAAGGTCAAGAAATTGCTGATCACAGCTGTCTGGAATGTGGTGCATTGCGAAATGATCTTTCTTATTTCTTTACTGTATGTACTAGTTTAGATGATTTAAAAATGAAATGGTTATCTACATTTATAATTAGTTCCGGGGTAGAATTTAGAACTAATACTTAGTGAATCATTTTTTCCTGACATGGTTAAAGTGTATCTGTAAATAAAATACTCCTTCCAGAGTAGAAATATTAATTTTTAATATTGTTCTTATTTCTCTTTTTATTCTTGAATATTGTTGTAATCTGAATATCTTGTATATATCTGAAATATGATAATAAAGATTGTTTACAAAAACCACCCAAGTTACTAGCGGACTCGAGCTCAACCTTGGGCTCCAAGAGCCAAGCTCAAGCCCAAGGGCTCAAATATGCAGGTCACGGTGAATGATTTGCCTACAGTAGCCTTGAGTGAGAATGAATAAATGCACTGCATTATAACCTACCTATAATTTATTCCATTTTCTGTAAAAAAATATTTCAAATAGTTTTATTTCAACCTACACACAATAAATATAAGTGTTTTGTAAAGAGCTATAACTTGTTTTTATTGCATTTCCTGCTGTTTCTTGCCAGTTCTACCATCCATGAATTCATGTGTTGTACGCGCACTCCTGCCGTGAAATGAGAAATGCTTAAAGGGGAAGCGCCATCAAATTTATACAATAAATGTAAGTGTTTTGTAAAGAGCATTATAACCTACCTATAATATTTTCCATTTTCCGTAAAAAAAAATTCAAATAGTTTTATTGCAAGAATGTGATGTGATGTGATGTTTTATGAGATGCAATTCTACAGCTTGCCACAAGATGGCATCAACTGTTCTGTAAAGGAAAGCTCTCTGCTCTCTGCAGCTAATTTTGAGGCCAAATTTTGACCAAGGTCGAGGTAATGCACTACTTTAAAAGTGCAATTACTGCAAAACTAAGCATTTTTCAAATGAATGTCAAATTACAATTCTGTGTAAGTTTTGAAGGAGAATACAAAGAGCTAAAGTAGTGATATCCATGATTGAGCTTTTATACATTGGTGCTCTACATTGTATAAATGCAGTGCATTTATACAATATTGAGTATCCCAGTTTGGCTTGTGATTAGGCTTTGGCTCATGCTGAAAATGTTCAGGCTCGCCCAGCTCTACAAGCCACCACAACACAAATCATACAAAGAGGACTCAAAACAGGATAAAAAAAGACACAGACACGGACACAGATGAGACAAAGGGGGAATATGGACAGTCAATATCAGTCTGAAATCAGCCTTGTTCACTATGAAATCCCACATATATGTACGACAAGCAGGGAGAAACAGATCAAGCATATCAATGCAGAAGATACAGGGCAGAATATTACAATAGAAGTAAATCAGAAGACACCTTACACATATATGGGGTGAAGGAACTGTGAAAAAGTATTATGATATCAGTAATCTGGTGGCATGCGCTATAAAAACAACCACTTACGTGACACAACATAACAGTAAAATAAGTTGCTCTCGGGGCTCTAATCCAGAGAGGCCATTGCTTTCACCATCAATCTACTCCTTTGTACATAATCTTTTCACAAAAATAAGTGTTTGAATGTTACCTTGAGTATTGTTCTTGTGCAGTAGTCCTTTTTGCAGATTAATGTATTCACGCCACTGAAACTACTATCTGGATGTGCTTAGAAGCACCGTGGTTTGGCACTGGACATCCATCTGAGTGGTAACAATAAAGGAAAGGAGCAGAAAGGAAAGGGGAGGGTGGGCGGCAGCAATCAGCAATGGAGGATGGGAATGTCACTCCTGAGAAGAAAGAGAACATATTTGCTGACTTAGCCAAAAGTAAGCCAGAACTAGCTTGGAAAAAGGTACAGTGACTAGATTAAATTTGTTTTATGATTTAGTGCAACAAAAAAGCATGTGACAAATTCAGAGAATTATTGTAGTAAACAGAACAATTAATTGTATGATAATACCTACAGCTACATAACAATAATCATCACATCAAGACACAAGGATTGCATAAAATACATTCAGGTTGAAAATAATCTTTATTAGCTTTTCAGCATAAGCAAGATTTCATTACAATTTATACATATTCAGTAAAGAAAGGAAAATAAAACAAATAAATAAAGAAATTTTAAAAGAAACCAAATACAGTAGTACAGAGTTTCAGTACAGAATAAAACTCAGAACGACAATTTATAAAACCGTACCCCTTAGAGCGAATGCCTCCTTAGTGAAAATATAGATTCTAACAAGACCAGGCCAGTGATTTTCTAAGAGAATCTGTTGATAAATTCTCATCTTGTTTTCGGGGGCAAGATACTTCACTAGCCATTTGACACGAAGCTCCTCCAGAAACAGACAGTTCCCAAAAAAGTGATCCATATCATCAATCATTGTATCACATTGGTTACAAAATCTTTGACTGTGATCCACTTTCTCCCAGCCTAGTTTCACCACATTGATGGGCAACAAATGAAATCGTATTTTTAAGAGTACTCTTAAGATTTTAGGTGAGTCACATTCCATATAGAACGGTTGTAACCCCTTTCTTTTCTCCACCACAATATAATCTTGTAGTGAAGAGTAATTGGTTAACGACTGCAGTACTCAGGAGTAATTCATGCTAAGCAAAACATTTTTGGGGGTGTGTGGGTTATCATGACCCCATCATCCATACATACTGGATTTAATCTATATAAATTGGTCACATTTTTGACAGAGGATATCCATGGATACAAAGATTTACTCTTCCATCCCTCAGTTAAACAGCAATTAGAAATGGTCGGTTTACCCTCCACAATCTGATTTTTATATACAAAACTAAATATTCTGTGATGCACAATGCCCTTTACATGATCAATATCCAGATCTAACAGAAACGGTGGAAGAGGGGTCGAGCTGGGCAGTCCTAGCAAGGTTTTCCAACAATTTGCCTCCCATTTACTTAATTTCTCTATTTCCTCTGCTCCCCAAACTTCCACCCCATACAGGATACAACCTCTCCATTTTGCATAGTAGATATCAATTAGACTTTTAATACTCAGGCCCACCTCTTTAGTTAACTTCCGCATAGCATTTATGATCAGAGTATGTTTAATCAGTTGATTTGACAGATGATCGGCCCATTTTAAATTCGCTGAGAAGATGATTCCTAGATAACAGTATTTATCAACTGATTCTAGAATCTTGTCACCCAATAACCATCTGGCATGCATGCGTTTTCTTCCAAAGACCATAGCTTTGGTTTTACTGATGTTGACGCAAAAATGATTTTGATCACAGTAGCTTTTTAAACAGGAAAGCTTTTCCCTGAAGTCACTCGGACACAAGTCCAATAATACAATATCATCAGCATACAAAAGTACAGGGATATACACACCGTTCATTTTTGGGTGGATTGCGTTAGGGGCATTCATTGCATCTAGATCGGATATGTAGAGGTTGAACAATAGTGGCGCTAAAATACAACCTTGCTTTAGCCCACTGTTCATTTCAAACCTCAATGTTTCCCCATGGGCTCCCCAGCATATTCTGATCCAAGTTTTAGAATATAACAAGTATATCATTCATACAATTTCAGTCGGTGCCCCAAGTTTTAACAATTTGTTCCACAGAGCAGCCCTTGGAGCCCTATCGAATGCTTGTTTAAAGTCTACAAAGCAGGCAAACAGTGTGCTTTTATTTATAATACAATATTTCTCCAGTATGAGTCGGAGTGAGAAGCAGTGGTTGACAGATAACCTGTTCTTTCTGAAACCTGCTTGTGACCTCTTCAAGATTCCCTGACCTTCTGCCCAATCAGATAGCTGTTTATGCAATTTTTTGCTAAGTATCTTGCAACCTGGGTCAATCATTGCCAGCAATCAATAGGCTTTGGGGTCAGACCTAGGACCCTTTTTATACATCGGGAAGAAGACCGACCCTCTCCAGCTATCTGGGATTACTAGGGACGATAAACAGGTATTGTAAATAGGCATCAAAACATTCGCCCAATCCATATTGCAGAGTTTAAGCAAGACTGGGGGGACTCTTTCAGGGCCAGATGCCCTAGACGGATTTAACTCGCAGATGTATCTTAGGACTTCATCCCTACTACATACCAGCCATTGTTGATTGGGCTTCCCAGAACAGCTGCTATTACAATCCAGCATGAACTTTTCTTCATTTCTCTCAGCTGGGTCGTTATACAATTCAGTGATATACTGAATCCAGGTAGCTTCTATGTGTGCGTCAGGAGGTCTGCTTCGATTGGGGAAGGCTGTTTTGTTAATGGTATACCAAAAATCATTTACATTCTTACTGGATATTGAGCAAATAACCTTTTCTCTCAACGATTGCTTATGTTTTTCTTTGGCCTGGTTAAGTATCTTTCTGTAGGTTTTTACTATTGCCCTAGACCTGTCTGGGGTTAAAGAGCCCTGCACCTTGTGTAATTTTAACTGTCTGCACATCTTATGTTGCACATTTTTGCAGGTAGCATTAAACCAACCCGTATCTGACTTTTTTAAAGATTGGTTCCATTCTGTTCGTGGGATCGAGTCAGCGGCCCAAACCATAGCCTGCTCATAATTACTAAGCAGATTATCTGTACTCTACAATGGCCAGTTAGCTAAATGGTTTTTAATGCCCCCAACAATTCGGGCCACCAATGCATCATCACATTTTTTCCAGAGAATTTTAGATTCTCTAATGATTTCTACGCCTTCGGTAAAGACTGTACACACTTCTGTGGCAATTTGCATAGTAAATGACATGCACCCATGATCAGCCCCTTGTAACCAGTAGAGTTCCAAGCTATTAAATAGCCCAAAATCACAAACCCTGGTTAATACAAAGTCTATTATAGATTGGGAGGTGCCCCTCTTAAAAGTGGCAGTCTCTGCTGAACCAATCCCTAATCTCCCATTCAATATAGCAAAGTTATTGGCCATTAGCCAGTTGGCACAATTCAGTTCCAGCATATTAATTTTGAAGGGCCCTTGTTCATTTGAAATTTGCTCAGGAAGGTCATCATATAATTCACAATCAGCATACAAGAGCGGGCAGTACAAATGTAGATTGAAATCCCCGCCCCATACAACCACATCATTAGGGTAGGTATCAAAAATTTTCCCAACTGAACCCAACAATTTCTTTAGATACTGCACGCCCTCTTTCTTCAAGAAGCTTGGTCTGATATAGGTGTTTACAAGGAGTAGCTTACTTGCATTTGCGCTTATGCTTTGGGCAACTCTTACAACCAACAATCCAGGGAAATCAGGCCATACACACAGGCACACCCAATTATTGGATATATTGATTAATGTTGAAATGCCACCTGCATGGTGCCCGATTGTTGTTCTAGTCGCATATTGCGCTATGACCTGAAAACCCTCTACCTCTACATCAGTAACAGACCAAGTCTCCTGAAGAAACACTAAATTAAAATCCATCTATTAAAAACCAATTTACATCTTTCAGTGCTCTATTAGCACCCGAACAGTTCCAGCTGATACATTTAATATTTGAGCATAAATTCTTCGCAACTCCTTCTAGCACATTCTTACTACAAGGAGGACCGCACATTTTCTTGTGCCATGTAACTGCCCTCGGCCTCCTCTACAAATTCGAACAACTCCACATCATTTACATCATTTACACAATCATGCTTACCAGTTGATACTTCGTATGTTAACAGGTGACTATAGTTATCAGTGCAAGATTTTTTAGGCAAGGATAGGCATCCTGTATCAGACTGACAGGCACGTTTCCTGGTGGATGATATAAAGCCTTCACGGTCAGGGGCTTGGTTGTGCACGCTCTGCGCCCTAGCTCGATCAATTTGTCTCCTTACCACCTTACAAGCCATAACATCTATGCCACTACATCTAAAAAGATTGGCTGCCTTCCAAACTAGCTCTCGCGTGTGTACTGACCAGAAAACCATCTTTGTGACAACTTTCCTACCAATATCAGTGAAGTATGAAATCATCTTTACATCTCTTTTTTCAATTGCTCTAAGAGCTGGGAATTTGTCACAGTGGGATAGAAAGGCCAAGATGTTAAAAGATCTTTCCTCATACCCATCCTCCAACACAAACAAAGGGGAGAAGTAGAGGGATAATGGGCACACCAGACTTTCAGAATGATGTAGTGCTCTGTGTTCATTAGTGCCTCTAGAAGGTAGTCCAGACTGGCGAGGGACTGATGGCACCATGTTCTCAACTCGGGGATTCCCACAGCTCCCCCTTCACCTGCTGCTTGATGCTTATCCAGCAAGCCTTGAGAGGGAATGCTCGGACTAGCGGACCCGTTCTTACACCCGGCAATGGCCTTTATGCCATCATCATCACAGAAGGCTGCAGCGTTTGGGTTTAATTTAAAGCTGCCAGGTTGGCCCAACCCATTACTGATACTATTATTTCCTGAAGCATCCAGTGTTGCTGATGGTGGATGATTAAGCAGCTGGTCGATTTTCAGTTCAATGTCCGATACAGACTTTACCAGCTTTAATGTGTCCTTCCTGTGTTGTGCGTATAACGAGTGGTCCTTCATCTGTTGATTGTATTTTTAGGTCAACCTTCTTCTCCACTCCTTCGATTAACTTAGCATTGGCTACTGTTGTTGCCCTATTTAGGGCAGAGTTTTTATTGGCTGCCACCTGTGAGTCTGCAATCTTCGAGACCAGCCCATCAAGGACTGACTTATGGTCACCTATCACATTAGTTATTTTCTCTAATGCGTCGGCCATTTTAGTAATCACGGTTAAGTGGGTCTGCCATGTTCCCTGATCCACATAGAAACCATTTCCCGGTATAACCGGTGTAGCCAGAATATCAGGGCCAGATGAATTAGCACCACCATTAGATCCACCATCATCAAGATCAATTTCAGACAGGCTGATGGATAGATCAACTTGGCTTGGAAGGCCCACACCGGAGACACCAGCAGGGTGATTCTCCACTAGCTCCCCCACCCCTTCATCCAAATCAATTACTGCCCCATCACCAAGATATTCATCACCAGGTTGACTATTGCCATCTGAAACTGGAATAATTTCATTACTATTTCCTGATGCCGTAAGCGTGCCATCCCGAACCACAGTACCCTCAGCACCAGTAGTCTCTATTACAGCAACTGTGGCTAACTGGCCCTTCTTTAGTAGAGTCATAATATTAGATTGCGATCTTCCGGAGCGTGGAGTGCTTACCGTAGCAGGAGTTACTTTAGATTTCCCTAACAGCATAGCAGTGTTCTTCCTTGTGCCAACCATAAGTGCTGTCGAACAGTTTACCACGCAATCACGCGTACAATGTGGACAGCCGCAGACAGCCCACTCCTCTCCCACTCACCGCTCACGAGCCCGCTTCGCGGCGCCCGCTGTTTACTGGCACTTTATACTGTGCAGGTGAGTTACTCTTGGGACGGGCGGAGTCAGAGTTGGAGCTCGCCCCTGTGTTCAGGTGCCTGATGGATCTTGTATGCAGGGCTCAGGGATGGAGTCAGCTTTACTGCTGAGTGGAAGAACTGGCTGACAGATGAAATTCAGGAGAGAAGTAGGGTCGCCGGGTTGACCACCACGCAGACACCCCATTCCTCTCCCACTCACCGCTCGCGAGCCCGCGATACATTCAGCCCCAATTTAAAAAGTCATCCTAAGAAGCCTACTTTAGGACGCATTAGCTTGGAATAAGTGATAACATATGAATCATAGGAATGAGGAGAGAGGCAGGAGCAGTGGAGTGTCACCTATCCTGCAGCAGCAAGCGGGAGAGTCCTTAAGAGAAACAGGTAGCACTGGGGCAGGGGAGAATTATCTGCAGATTTTCCATCTTTAGTACTGTTTAAAACCAGACGCAGGGCATTATTTATGCAGCATTAAGCCCCAGTTCCCTTATTATTCCCTCTGGAGTCTAACTCTAGAAGAGGAACTCCTGAGCTTGTCTTGGTTTTCTTACTATAACTTGTTTTTATTGCATTTCCTGCTGTTTCTTGCCAGTTCTACCATCCATGAATTCATGTTTTGTATGTGCACTCCTGCAGTTAAATGAGAAGCGCTTAAAGGGGAAGCATCTTCAAATTAACACAATAAATATAAGTGTTTTGTAAAGAGCATTATAACCTCCCTATAATTTTTTCCATTTTCCGTAAAATAAAAAATTCAAATGGTTTTATTGTCAGAATGTGATGTGATGTGATGTTTTATGAGATGCAATTCTACAGCTTGCCACAAGATGGCATCAACTGTTCTGCAAAGGAAAACTCTCTGCAGCTAATTTTGAGGTCGAATTTTGACCAAGGTCGAGGTAATGCACTACTTTAAAAGTGAATTACTACAAAACTAAGCATTTTTCAAACAAATGTCAAGCTACAATTCTGTCTAAGTTTTGAAGGAGAATACAAAGAGCTAAAGTAGTGATATCCATGATTGAGCCCCTTTAACCTCTTTGCAGCTAAGGATTTTAGACTAGAAGCCCTCTCCTGTGCTGAGCTGTTTTTTGCCTGTTTGGTGGTGCACCCAGTTAGAGGCTTGTAACATTTGATTGGCTAGGCCAATAAAAGCCATTTTTGGCTCCTTTTCTTCCAACAGGATGGGCAATCTAATGGCACCAGAAAATTGTGAATCGCACATAGGTGGTGTCTGAAATTTACAAATATGTGCAAAAATATTGCGTTCTTTCCGAAAATGCAAAAAAAAGCTGCAAAACAAATCGCTGCAGTTTTTCTTTTGTTCATGGGATCAACAAATGGTTTGCAGTTCTGAAATTGCCATTTTCCCAGCTTTCCAGGGTTTAAAAAAAAAATCTGTCGCAATTTCAGTGAGAATTCAACGTTTTTCTAACAGGTGGGCAATTTCTTCAATATTGCATGTAATGGAATGGAATGGAATGGAAAAGAGTGTATTATAGTGCCAACACGCCCATGGGCCTCAGGGCACTTAACATGAGACAAACGAGACACACAAAACATATAGTCCATGCGTAAGGTGAAATCGCCAGGCAGGGAATAGTCAGGGAAAACATGTCAGCAACCATAGAAGCATCATAAGAGGAGTTCAACCAACATCTTTAAACAGAAAGGTCTTGATAGAGCGTTTGAAATCGGAGAGATTGGAAATCTTCCTCAAGGACGGGGGGAGTTTATTCCATTCCTGGGGTGCCACAATCCTGAAAGAGGTGCCTCCAAATCCCTCAAGCTTGTAGCGGGGTCTGACTAAGCAGTCCATGGTATTAGAGCGTAACACCCTTCTCGTGGGGGCAGACTTAACATGCTCTGACAGGTATGATGGAGCTAGACCCTTACGACATTTGAAGGCTAGGGTGAGAACTTTATGGCAAATTCTCTTGCGAACAGGGAGCCAGTGTAAGGAGTCCCTGGCAGAGCTCACGTGGTCTTGTTTTTTAAGTCCATGAACTGCCCTCACGGCGTTGTTCTGGATGACTTGTAGCTTGTCCAAATTGCGCACAGATGTACCAGCAAACAAACAGTTGCAATAATCTAAGCGTGAGTTTATTAAGGCGCCAGCAATGGAAGCTCTATTTTTCAAAGATAGGTAAGGGCGTATCTGGACCAGCAATTTATTGATATACGCACATGAGGAGGACAGAGATGAGACATGAGGTTGCATGGTAAGATTGGCATCAATGGTGACACCAAGGGTTTTCACCTTGGTGGCCACCAAGATGGTTTTGCCTGCAATGTCGAAGGAAGAATAATCTGGACCAAGCCGAGCCAGACGTTGCCTAGTGCCCAGAACGATGAGCTCTGTCTTCCCATCGTTCAGGGCCAAGGCATTAGCAGCCATCCAAGACTGTATGGATGAAAAAACCGCAGTGACCCGCTCTGAATCTTTAATGTAATCCCCAGACAGCGGAATGAAAACCTGGGTATCGTCGGCGTAGTTGGTATAGCCGACGCCCAGGTTTTCAAGAGCATCAAATAGGGGACGTGTATATACATTAAACAGTGTCGGGGAAAGACAGGAGCCCTGGGGTACCCCACAAGTCAAGGGGCACAGTCACCAGAGAAGACTCTGGCTGAACGACCACTCAGGAAGGAAGTAATCCAAT
>JASBQK010729966.1:0-11267 GCA_030264995.1 Desmognathus ocoee | reverse complement strand
GGCAACCGCATTGGAAAGGACCAGAGCCACCTGCTGCAACTCGGATATTCACATCTGCCTCGCCCAGAACAGGGCGAGCAAGATCATTGTCATCGCGCTGGACCACAGCTTCAACACCCTGTGCAGGAGAGGAACCAAAGAAAATGTGTACACCAATTTAAACGACCAGTCGATGAGTCCTGTCCCCCAGTGACCCGTCTCCTGGAACCTGAAGGCGAACAGCTTGCACTTCCTCTTGCCCCTGTGATGAACAGATCGACCTCTGGAACGCCCCAGGCTCGGAACGCCCCAGGCTCTGGAACGCCCCAGGCTCGGAACGCCGGCTACAGGAACTCGTCTCCGATCTCCCACTCATGGGATTCGAGGAAAACCCTGCTGAGCTTGTCTGCCAGACAATTCTGCACCCTGGCCAGACGATGGGCCTCCAGCCCCATGTCGTGTGAGATCGCTCAAAACTACATCTCTCGGGCCAGCAGCGACAGCTGACGGGACTTTGTGCCGCCTTACTTGTGGATGTAATACATGCACACCATATTGTCTGTGAGCACGCACACCACTGACCCCTCTAGAGCCAGTTGGAAAGCCTTCAGAGCCAGGAACACAGCTTGTAGTTCCAACAGATTGATGCACCACTACAGTTGCTCATCTGACCAAAGACCCTGAGCCTGCAGGTCTCCCGAGTGGGCGCCGCACTCGTCCAGAGATGCATCCGTGGTCACTATTTTATTTATTTATTTGGGATTTGTAGAGCGCCCAAGGGCATCAGGGCATTGTAGGCTTAAGTGGGTGATATACAGTAGATGCACGATCCAATGGGTGACAACAGTAAACATGAAGGACCAGTCCGAGGATGAGAGGTAGTCACTAGTGGGAGAGTCAGTTACTGCAATAGGTGAGTTTTGAGCAAGCGACAGAAGCGCCAATAGGATTGTTCATTCCTTAGGTGGTTGGGGAGAGTGTTCCAGAGTGTGGGGGCAACCACTTGGAAGGATGATCCTCCGGCCTTCTTGGAGTGGAATCTCGGTATGACGAGAAGGTTGGAATCTGAGCAACGCAGAGTTCTGGAGTATGTTCTACGTTGGATCGTGGAGTTGAGGTAGGTGGGCGCCACGCCTGAAAGGCAGCGGTGAGCTAGAGAGAGGGTTTTGAAGTCGATCCTGGCACGCACTGGTAGCCAGTGTAGGTCTTGTCTCGCCAGGGAAACGTGGTCTCGCTTACCAAGATTCCTGACAACGTTATTTTGTATGACTTGTAGCCTGTCGATGTTTTTTTGAGGTGCTTGTCATATCTTCTACTCATTGGCACCCAAGGGCAAAGAATCCAGGCGACCTAGCCCACTCCCCCCACTCATAGTTGGCATCCCTGCCTTGCACTGTCTATTAGTTCCAGCACTTCACACTGTCCATTCATCATTGCCATCCAGTGTCAGACACTCTCACTGTCCATTATTATAAGCTCCTCAGACGTCTGACCACAGGTGCAAGTTCACACAGCAAAATCAGTCCAAGTTCATCTCTGTATCATAAAAATGCTCTGCTGCTCTATATGAATCTATAAACTTCATTTTGAACTATATTTAGAAGGTGCCGGTAATGGATGTGGGTGATTGGCTGTATAATCTTAGTGGCTAGCTAAGTGAACGAGGAGTAATTGCATTGTAATGCTACCTGCAGTGGGCACAATAGATAACTGATGTTGTAATCATGGCTATCAGTCAAGGGCACAATACCTGTCTGATGTGGGCACCATACCTGCCTGCTATGGGCACCATACCTGCCTGCTGTGGTTAATATACATGTCTGGGGTGGGCACTATACATACCTACTTTTGGTATCATACCTGGTCCATACGGTTGGACAACATTGCTAAACTTTCCCTGAGCACAGTGTATATCACAACATAAGAAGCACAGGGCCACTGTAGTCCAATATTCTTTACTATTGTAAATGACCTTAAATGTAATATTAGCAGTTTTGTTGGTATTTTATTTTCACACAAATGGTGCTTGGGTCTTTATTTAAGAGCTACATAGGTGATTTTATATTCTGGCACATACTTTTGATGGCCTCAGAGAAGTGATTGAAATAGTTGCTTTGGTCTTCCGCATGGGCTGCCTGGGTAGTTTGGTAGTTTGCTTTATTTTAGGTTTGATAGTGTGCTTAATTTTTAACTTAATATAAAAAGTGGTGTTATTGTTGCACTATAAGACTAAAATTGTCTTCATGAAATCACTGCGAACATCAGAAAATTTGGTTACTAACTATTGGTATAACCTTCTATTATTATTGTGACTATCGCCGGGTATCGAATAAGAAAAATTATTTTAGTATTTATATTTGAGCCAAGCTTTTAGATTAATTGACAAAAAGGTTAATTGTTGGAACTTAAGTATGAGCAATTTTGTATACTAACTCAGGATAAGGAAAGAGTTTTGATTTTCCCCATAAGGTTGGGCTGTGGTTCTAACAGGAGTTTGTGGCACAGATCTATGTAAAAGATACAGTCTCCCCCCTTTTTTGTGAGAGATGTTATGATTAAGAGAAGTTAAACGCAATCATAGAATATTGAGGAGGGCGTACTATAAGGTTGTAAGAAGCGTACCTGCCCCCCAGTATTTCGATATCCTATATACAACAAGAGGTTTGTCTGAGTTTCGGATAAGTGATTGGTTCTTTTGCCCCCTTTTAATTGGGCCTGTAAGAGTGGATGTGGTGGGTGTGCACTAATTTAAGTTAAAAAATAAAAAGGATCTCGTTGTTTCTTCATGATGTCGTCGCCTCCCTTAGCACAAAGACTAAGAGGGAAGAAAACCTCACCGAGTAAAGTAAATACTCCTAAAATTAAAGCAAAATCAGTAAGTGAGTTTGACCTTTATAAAGAGAATACAGGTAGTCCCGTTATATCCCAGTTTAAACAAGGGTCATTGAAAAAGTTTTTCCTTACAAATAATGTCCCCAAAGCTGTAGGCCCGTTGATTGGGAAACCAGGAGAAGAAAATATCACAGGTGAGATAGAGGGGAGAAATAAGGAAGAGAGATTGGTTCCATCTACAATAAACAGAGGAAGTAAAGAAGAATTAGAGTCGGGAAAAGAGGAGATAAATAAAGAAGAACCCTCTAATAAAAACTCTATAGCAGATAAGGAAAATGGTGTAGTGGAGGAAAAAATGGAAGAAAGAATTAAGGAGGAAGGCAAATTGGTGCAGGTTCAAATACATCAATCAGAGGAAGGTTTAGGAAGAGAAAATGAAACTATCAACACCAGCTTAGAGAAAGATCTGGAATCCGTTTTCTCTAGTGAAATGGCAGAGGTAGAGGTGGCAGACTCCCGGGTGCTTACCGAGAAGGAAGGAACCAGTAAGGGATATAAAAAAGATAAGAACCATGTGGAACAGGGAGTAGAGGGTAAAAATTTAAACATAGGAGTAGGAGAATCTGTACAAGAGAAAAATGAGGGAACTATAATAGTAAGAGAGGAAAAGTTTGTAGAGAAGGTGTGTGAGAAGGTGATGGGATGTATCTCTGATCAAATGAATGTTGCTATGGCAAGACTGATGACAGTTTTGGTAAAGGACTTTTCGGCTGTTCTGGCCTCACATAGAGATGAAGTAAAGAGGATAGAAGAAAAACTACGGGAATGGATGGATGGTATGGATGTTAATATGGGAAAAATAAATAGTCAGATGGATGTGATCATGAATATGTTCTTGGATAAAGAGAAAGAAAATCGGACTCAAATAATTTGGAATGAAATTGTAAAAGAGGAAAAAGTGGAAAAAGAAGGGGAAAATAGAGAGAAAATGGTAAGTTTAAATGATGAATGGACAAAATTGGGTGCGCGCCCAAAGCGACAAAAAGAACGCAGGGGCGTGGAGGAAGAAAAAAATAAGGGTCCCAAAGAGGGAACGGGTATAACACCAAATGGAAAAAAAGCTCCAAAAATAGGCAGACAAGTGAGATTACGAAAGAATTTACAAGAGAAAACAAATGGAGCAATAGGGAAGAAAGCAATGGATAGAAGAAAGGAATTTATCATTGAAAGTGCGACAAGTATAGATACGTCAGAAGAAAATGACACCTCATCAAGTGAGATGTCCCCATTGGAGACCAGATCATCTAGAGGAGATGAGTATAATGGAGAATGAAAGTTCAGGAAGTAGTGAGGACAATATGGTAGATACACTGGAATCATCAGATGAGGAATGGATCCCCGTTAGCAAAAATAAAAGAAAAAGCAAGAATAAGTGTATCGTAAGAGAATGGGAAAGGAGTAATGAGAACAGCCTAGTAGTTACTTTGGAGTCTTCAGACGAGGAATGGATCCCCGTCAGCAAAAATAATAGAAAAAGCAAAAGAAAGATTAGGAATACGGTAAGAGAATGTGGAGAGAGAATAGAGCTACCAAAGGAAGAGAGAAGGCAACAGAAAGAAGCTATAAAACGTGGGGAAGATACTGCTAAAATGAGTAAATCTAATCACTCTAAGAAATCAGTAGATTCAAAAGACAATAAACCACGTAGGTTTAAGTCAAGAAGATGGGAAGTGAATCAAGAAGGTAAAAGGAAATTAACTGGTCAGGAGGAAAAGGGTAAAATCCTTCTCATATGGGAGAATGGTGGAGCTAGGAAGGTAAAATCTCCGCTTAATAGGAATAAGATCCTGCAGATATTTAATTCTACTTTCTTTAAAGATAAAATCCTCTCAAAAGATATTCTCCAAGTTGAGTTACTCCGAGATGAAAATGATGAAGAGTTAACTAGAATGGTGTTATTGAATGAAACTATTGTTAGTTATATATGGAAAGAGAAAAGGAGATTAGAAAGAGCTGGGGTTTGGATGAGATATGAAACTTTGGAGGATAGGAAATGCTATGAACAGTATAAAGAGCAGAGGAAGATACAAAGACCGGTAACATCGAGATGGCAGTCACAGAGACATAGAAACGGAAAGGAACAAAAACCTAGACAATTTATGAATGAGAATAACTTGGATTATAATTCGTAGCTATAATACAGATCAACGTTTGAGGTTAGGAAGCTGGAATGTGGCAGGGTTGGAGGGAAAAATGAATTTAAAGAACTGGAAGGATATACTAGCGGTCTACGATATATTAATCCTACAAGAGACTTGGTGCATAAAGTGCCCTGCCATCCCCGGTTTCTTAAATATATCTGTGCCAGCTATCCCAGCTAAGAGCGGACGTGCAGTTGGGGGGCTATTAATTTTAATAAAAGTAGGCAGAGTGAGTCAACAACCAGTAGTGATCTGTAAAAAATCAGATCTACTAATATGTAAAATCATACTGGGTGGTAAGGGTTTAAATCTTCCATTGTACATCATGAATATATATCGACCGCCCACTGGAAGAAATTGGGATAAGAACACATTCTCTGAGGTAGTGAGCTTTTTGGAGAAATCTCTTACAGTAAGAGGGGAGATTATTATAGGGTGCGACTTGAATACTCGGGTTGCACCAGAAGATATAGAAGATCCAGTAATAAAAGAAGAAAATCTGAAATATGATATAATTGAGCCCGATTTCCCAATAGTTAAAGCAAGTAAAGTAGCGGAGAGGTGGGAGAAATCCATGATTTTTGCCAGAATGAGATGTCTGAACGGTAGATGGCCAGAAGATCAACCAGCCAATAAGACCTTTTGTCGAGGAAAGCCGGGCCCCATAGACTATGTCTATGTTTCTTTGGGTATGTTTAGATATATCAAGAATTTTAAAGTTGAAAATCTGGATATGAGTGATCATAAAAGACTCCTAGTGGAATTTGTTGTAAGAAATGGAGTAGTATTTGAACGGATTGATCAATTCCCGAATCATATTCTTCTAAAACAGAATCGAATTGTAGTTACAGATGACAATCAGGAACGATGGAAAGAGACCCTAGATAACATCAGTTGGGAGGAGGTGGAAGCTAATAATATCTCTCCTATAATTGCTTATGAACACTTGTTAGTTAAACTATGTCAGATGTTTAAAAGGAAAGAAAAGAGGCCGGACGAAACACTGGTAAGATGGGATACTGATGACAGGTTGATGATTGAAATTAAGAAAATTAAGAACGAAATGAGAAGGAATATACGAAAGTTGGTAAAAGGAGAGGTATACCAGAAAGATAGCCTCATTAAAAAGGAGAAAAACAAGTGTAGATCACGAATTAGGCAAGTTAAATATGATTTTTTTAAGAAAAAGGAGCAGGTATTATTAGAAGCATTGGAAGATAAAACTAAGAGAAGGTTTTGGAAAATCTTAGTAAGTAATGAAAGAAGTTTTGAAGAGAAGAGTAAAGGGATAATAAGTAGTGAAGTCTGGGAAGGTTATATAAAAGAGCATTTTAAGGATAAAACGGGAGGAATATATGTGGATGAGAAGGATAAAGTTAATATGGAAATAGATGAGGAGTGTCTGAGGATGGAAGAAAAAGTAATAAGGAATACAATCACTCAGTTAACCAATAGTGGTGCTGTTGGCCCAGGTGGCCTATCTAATGCCATTATTAAATCTAATGTAGATTTTTGGAGCCCAATACTATATAGAATTTTTGATTGGGTGATAAAGAAAAAACAGATCCCGTCAAGCTGGAAAGGCTCTTACATAATTCCAATTTTTAAAAAGGGAGAAAGGTCAAATCCTGCATCATACCGATTAATATCCCTATTAGATCCTGTGGGGAAGTTATTTTTAAAGATAGTATTGATGGAAATAGAAAAATGGGCGGAGGAAGAAAACAAACTGCCAATTGAACAGGCAGGGTTCCGAAAAAAACAGGGGACTACACATCATATTTTTGCCCTGAGCTATATTGTCCATAAATATATCCATAAAAAACAGAAGATATACGCGGCATTTGTAGATCTGAAAGCCGCTTTTGACCATGTGTCAAGAGACATCTTGTGGAAAAAATTGGAAAATATGGGGATGCATCCAGGTTTATTACAGTTGGTGAAGATGTTTTATAGAACAAACTGGGCCCAAGTAGTATTAGATAAAGAAGGCCACATCTCTAATCAGATTGGAATTTATAACGGAGTGCGGCAAGGATGTATTCTTTCCCCAATCCTATTCTCACTTTTCCTTGCAGATCTGCCAGATTATATAAAGGCCGGGATACATGATGCCCCGAGAGTTGGAGGGAGGAGTATAAGCGTACTAATGTACGCAGATGATTTAGTATTGCTATCGCAGACTCCGCAGGGCCTCCAAAACCAACTGAAACTGTTAACAGATTACTGTGAAAGAGATAAACTGGTGATAAATGAGGAAAAGACAAAAGTAATGATATTTAATACTCGCCGTTTACAAAAGAAGGGGAATTGGGTAATAGGAGAAAGTTGTCTAGAAGTAGTGGATAGGTTTAAGTATCTTGGATTAGAATTTACTAGTAATCTGTCCTCTATAGCAACAATGACCATGAAAGGAAAACAAATTTGGAGTACGGTTGCTGCTATTAACAGATTCTATAAGATCTATGGAAAAATCTCAGTAGACAGTTTAAAATTACTGGTTGAATCGAAAATAATCCCTTTAATAACTTATGGTGCTAGTGCCCAATTTTTTAGTGAAAGAGGGGAACTCAAGAAACAGCAGGGGAAAGTATGGAGATCATTGCTTAATCTCCCCAAAGCAGTCCCAGTGGAAGCTATAAGAACGGAACTTGGCCTCTTAGATTGGTCCAAATTGGTGGTAAGGGAGCAGATGACATTCTGGGATAAGATGACGCGAGATCCTGAGAGTTCGATTGCCGCCATTTGTTGTAAGGATGCCTGTGAATCGGAACAATTCTTTATAAAAAGAATATTTTTCAAGTGGGAGAAATTAAAGTCAGTTATCTTCCGCAACTATGAACTAGAGCAGTTGAGCCCCCTAGAAATTAAAAGGGTATTGAAGGAATGGTGTGTGTCTGAAACTATGGTGGGTGATATAGATCATCTACTCTCATTAAAATCATATACCCACTATATAATGAACAAAAGTAATTGGGGATGTGAGAACTATTTACGGCGGATTAAGGAGGAAAGAATACGAGGTATCTTGATGAGAGCTCGGTTTGATATCTTGCCGACCTCCAATAACTTGATTAAATGGGGGGAGACTGATATCTCGACCTGTAAATGTGTCTACGGAAAAACGGGTGATCTGTGCCACGTTCTGTTAGTATGTACAGATTATGCAGAACTTAGAAGAAGAATACTGGTTCCAGTTTTAAACAAAATGAAGGTTAGAACAATTAGTGTAGCCTTTCAAGAGTTGTTAAAATGTGAAAATGTACAATATGCTCTTGCTTTGGCTCAATTTTTAATGAAAATTTTTTATTCAAAAGTGGTCTGAAGTAGGGAGTGTGCAATTATGTATTTAAAGGTGACATATAATAATGAAAAGTTCTATTAATCCATTTGTATTAATATATGTTTGAAGAGGAAGGTAATGAGATGTAATTATGGATATTTTTGTGATTTTAATGTTCATTGAATATGTGTGTTTTATTTGAAAAGGCGTAAGCCTAAAACAAATAAAGAGATTTTGAATTTGAATTTTTGAGAGGTGGCACAACTCGGCAAAGGAGCCAAAAAAAATGTAATGGCATGGTGTGCATGCTCCTACCACCTTACAGGTAAGGATGCATGTTAGTGTGATAGGGGGCCGGAGCCTCCCTTTAATTCCAACCTCCTGTGGAAAGAGAAATAAACATTTTTTACACACAAGGCAGGAAGCTGATTTTGTGGGACTTGAGCAGTTTTCAACTGACGCAGGGGTTTAGAATCTCCAGTACACAAAAGGTATTTTTACTCATTTTAAATACTGAGGTCAGTGGCGAATGTATGGCATATGACGCACTTCAAAAATGTATGACTGCTCAGTTAGATCTGTAGCAATTGCTTCAAAGCGGGAAGTGACAGTGCACAAAAATATGCCTTGGATTAGGCTGGGTGGCGGAGCCGAAATTAGAATTCTGTGCCTCACAATCATGCCTCGCATAACATGATGCAAATAAAAAGCCAAAATATATCAATTATTTATGTGGTAACCAAAACGTCTAAACATCTATAGAAATGTAATATTTTTAACAGAAGCTTGTTAGGTTTGTCGTTTTCAACAGAGATAGTGGGATGAAGCCAAGGCATTTGAAAATTTAAGACGGGAAATGATTTCTAATAAAACAGAGACTCAATATTTTCTCATGCTCAGACAATCTCTTAGCCCCTTATTGAAATGTATCTTTGGTTCATTCATTTTATTCAAACAGACATTCTCAGTTTTCACGGATAGATCTGGCCCTGATTAGCAGAACTAATGCAATTTATGGGAAACTTACCCATTTGGGTATATTATTGACGGATCATTCCCCATTATTGATCGAACTTAATATTTCTAATCTGTCCAATAAACCGGTACAACGATGGACATTTAATAGAGCCCTGCTCTCAGATATTGAGTTTAAACAGGTTATGAACACTTATATCCAAAATTTCCTTTTGGATAATGTAGGCTCTTCTACTATGCCAATTGTATGGGATGCGCTTAAAGCGGGAATAAGGGGCTTTATTACCTCATTCGGGATAAGGCTTGACCGAAAAAGAAAGGCCAGGTTTGTTCACCTTAACATGGATTTGGAAGAATATGAGCATCGACATGCAAATAGCATACGCATTTGGACTTCCTCCCCAGAGATTATTGACCAACTTGATTGCTTAAAAGCACAAATCAATACTGAAATCACTACGGAAGTGATTGAACAGGCTCAAATTAATAGGGTTGTTAGATGGGAGCAGGGTGATAAGATTGGGAGTGCCTTGTCTCTTATGGTTAAGGAAAAGACTGGGGAACAGAGGGTAGCCAAGATCTTTACCCTTGTTGGACAAAGATCCTTGGAAAACAAGGATATAGTACAGAAATTTGCAGCCTTTTATGAGCAATTATAACTCTATCACAATACGGCCTCGATAGAACAGAAGCAGCAATAGCTAGACAAGCTACCACTCTCTAGAATACCGATAGAATTACAAGCTGCTATGGCTGTGGATTTGACTGCCACAGAACTTTAGGAGGTCAGCTCTGCTATGATGACATTCTGCAAAATGTAATGCCATCGAATAGTTCTTATCTACATTGATAATTGCCCTCCTATGTTGGCTAATCCTATCCCTCAGCTCTACTATAGTGCTGCCCACATACATGAGCTGACATGGACACCAGAGAATGTAAACCACATATTCAGTACTGCATGTTATACGTTGTGTGATTTTATATGTTCTGGTACTAGAGCTGTTAGAATATGTAAGGCAGCTACATTTGGTATGGCAACATCCACTACATTTTCTACAGCTATAGAAGCCGATGATGGAATTAAGCCAATTTTTGGGTTTCAGCGGATAGAGGTGACTGGAGGTGATCATGTCGCCAATCGTAATGGCTCTAGTAGAGGTAATTGTAGCCCGGGTAGAGATGACTGTATTTACATCCGGGTCACTCTTCAAGATATCCCAATATTTTTGAAGAACATTTCTCAATGAGCCAGTGCGATTGTCATAACGGGAAATAAACCTAATTAGCTTAGGGTTATCATTAGATCGATTCCTGGTGAGGGTGTCAGTTCTGGAGACCGAATTCGCTTTTTGGACCGCTGTGTGAATAGTACCCCTAGAGTAACCTCTTTGTTTAAAATTTTTTACTAGCTTAGATTGGGCCAGTACACAATTTTCCTCAAGTGAGCAGTTACGTTTCATACGTAAGATTTCCCCATAGGGGATATTTCGTACGCAATGTTTGGGATGGGCACTATGAGCATTTAAGATTGAATTAGTTGCTGTAGGCTTGTAAAACGTGTCAGTATGAATCATGCCCTCGTGAATGAAAATTCTTAGATGAAGAAAGGGGATCTCACTGCGGGAAAAATTAAGTGTGAACTGTAGATTTAGAGTATTAGAATTCAACAGTTCCACAAAAGAGATTAATTCAGAGTCGCTACCACACCAAATGATAAATAGGTCATCGATGTATCTCGACCATAAAATCACCTTGTCTGTAAAACATTTGTTTCTTTCTGTAAAGACCAATGTCTCCTCCCACCACCCCAGGAACAGGTTAGCATACGAGGATGCGAAGGCTGCCCCCATCGCAGTCCCTCGCAGCTGATGATATACCTGTTCCTGGAAGAGGAAGAAATTATTACAGAGACAAAATTCTGAGATCTCCAAAATCATCTCGCAGAACTCCCTGTAACTCGCAGATCTTTTTCTCAAGAAAAATGACAACGCTTT
>JASBQK010718855.1:0-11301 GCA_030264995.1 Desmognathus ocoee | reverse complement strand
ATTGAAATATCTTTACAGCCTGAGAAGAGGCCACCCCAAAGACCAGGGTAACTGAAGATCGTCCTTGGTTGACAGGAAGGAATGGGTTTATAAGACAGATGACCTGGCCTATCTTTTGAAAATCCCCTCTTGTTGAACTTTAATCTTCGGTAAAAAGGGATAGAATCCAAGCAAGACTTGAGGTTTCTGAGCCACTGCAAATAATTACGTCAGCTCTGGTGGAGTAGCTAAAAGACTTTGGTAATAAATTCCTCTAGGAAGAGGGAGGTGGCCAGAACCTTGGTGGGAGGTCTTAAGGATGGGAGTTCTTAAGGAATATAGTGAAGGAACTAGTAACCCAACCAGCTTAATATTCACATTGGAAAGTTATCCTATTCCCATGATAAGGTGACTCAGAAAGGAAATTGCTGACACAGATATCACAGACTTACATTTTGTGTATGTTGATTTTGTGGTGTTTTCAAAATAAAAATTTGGCAATTCATAAAAGAACCATTTGTCTCTACTTGGTCGATTTTGTCAGAGTCCCAAACCACCTACTGTAAAAATATGCACCCAATTCCACAAAGAGAAAGTGTTATAACCTTTGTGATCCAGCGGTGTCCTTTGGAAAGGTTTAAATTCAGACAACCATGAAGCTCTGACTAGGAACTGTTGTGTTAATTCATTTTCTGTCTTTTGAATTTCTTCTACTATTTCTTGGGAAACTTCTCGGGCCGTTTCTATAACTAGAACTACCCAATCCCTCCCACACTTGTTGGCGATATGAGCCCAATTGGTTCTAAATTTTTCTTTGTCCAAAAACACTTTGGGTTCATTGGGCACAACCAACCCCTGGGGGAGAGTCTTGCTCTTAAGGTGCTCTAAATTTGTCAATTCGTGAAGGTTGGTCCGAATCAAACGTTTTTTGTTATTGGATAGTTCATCCCAAGCAGATGCCTGCTTGAAGGACACCCCATCCGATGTCGAGCTAATAGAGCCTGCATTTCTAAGTAGTTCAGCAATGTAATCTTCAGTATAACTAAGAATATTATCAGATGACATAGTGCAACTAGATGGTCCAGACAACAGCAACAACCACACAATTAAGAAGGTGAACAACCGAACACCATCTATGGAAAAAAAACCAACCAAATGTATGTCCGAAAGAGAACAATTATTCAACCACTGACATTAGAGAGTTCACATGTCACACATACCTAAAAAATTATTAAGAATCAAACAGAGTACCTTGACACCCCTTCTCAATGCTTACCACTGTTGTCATATACTGGCAACAGTAAGGTTCCCCTGACCACAGTGGCCAGAACCTGTTTGAAAATTGCAAAGGAAACCCCCCAGTAATGGTAAGATATATTCTGGGCGAAGAAGTTTTACAAATCGTATAATATCTCACATCAAAGGGACCCAATTAACTCCACAAAACATTGTGTAATAGGACAAGGCCTGGTGGCATGGCCCCATTGTTTCGGTGCATATGATGAACAAAATTCCGCACTCTCGTCAGGGACGGAAGTTTGGAGGGTTGTCTTGGTAGAGATGGATCTTTTTCTCTCACAAACAATATAAACCACTGAAAGAAATGTAAAAAAACATACTTTCAAAGTTGTGAACCCACATTTATGTAAACAATTTATTGCATATCAATTAATTTCTTTTGTTGCTTTTTTTGCTGAATTGTCATCATTGGGACCAATATCACAAATGATTTTTATCCTGCGGTGAATATGCACATATGCAAACACCAATCATGTCTGTTTTTTTCTTTCGACACTATATAGCATTAGAAGAAACGGTGTACAAGGTACTCTACAACATACACAACCCCTGCAAAGGAGTCCATACCCATACAATAAAAACCACATAGGCACATGAGCCGTGGTGGATAACACTCACCTAAAAGAAGTGTAAATCCATTGCACTCTCTTCAAAAACATGTGACCACACTTTTCAAAGTGGTACACAAGAACAGTGGAGGATAGATTAGAGAATTTCGTTTTGGACGGACAAGCACTTAGCAAGGTAAGACTGGAAGGGCTGGTGAGCTTTTAGAGTCTAGGGTAGACCTATAGGAGAAATAAATTCGATACTGACACACCATGTTGTATATCAAAATATGATAACACCACCACATATACAATTTCTACTAGGTGAGGTCCAAAAGACCTATCATAACACTTACCAAAAACTCATAGTAGTTTCTGGTCAAAGTTGGCAAAAGATGCGGTCAACCAAATGTCTTCCCTTCAAAGGCCCTGTGTCTAGAAGGATACAGTCACAAAGAGGAATATTTCAGTCAATTTAAAGCCCTGAACTATTTTGCAAAAAGCGAGAAGGAAAAATATATTTGCATACCTAAACCAGAAGATGTTTAACATTGCCGATGGCGTAAAAAAGGGGGCCGTCCTGTATCAACCTGTGATGGAATACAAGGAAACACACGACATGAGTAGATGGCAGCACGTAAAGCCATCACCCGTTTAGACGGTGGCATTACTCTGAAAAATTTTTTTTTTAAATTAAGAGGCAAAATAGCGCTACATCGACACCACCTTGAAGAACTCACCCGCTTATAGTGGACTCTACACCCGCCATCGGTATGGCCTCCTCTCTGGGTGAACGCCGTATCGTGTCGCGTCCCGAAAATGCCCGCACGGAAGAACCAACTCTCTTTAAAAAACGGTATACACGGCGCCTGATTGGACGTTCAGACACCAGCTGACAAAGAACGTCAGCCAATGAAGATGGAGTATTTTTAGTATACGGATAGAGCGAACAGATCCGCCATTTTGAAAGGGAACGAGAAGGAACCTAAAATTAAGTAAATTTAGGTATTAAAGGTCACCCGCCGCTCGTCACAAAGGCCCAAATGGTCTGAGAAAAGCTGGCACTACAAAAAGAAGTGTACTTGTAGCAATTCAGGTATATTAATGAATGTATATATAAAAAGATAATGGTAATAAATAAATCAATCCTTCGCCATATATTATTTTAAACTTGCACAAAAAAAGGACGCCAGGATAGAATGATTTCTTATATATATGCACAGAACAAATTTGATTAAGAATTCCAATTAAAGTCTCTGTTCAAACCCGTGGCATGTGTCCCTAAATGGTAGATCCAATGATTTTCTCTGGTGGACAATTTCAAAGCTCTTTGATGGGGGTCAGGACAGAAAATAACTTCTAAAATACACCAGCGAAGGCTCTCAGGGGAATGGTTTAAGCTGCAGCAATGTGCTACTAGTGGGGCATCAGACTTACCACGCCTGATTCTCGATTTATGCTCTATGAATCTTTCTTTAAAGATTCGCTCAGTCTTTCCCACATAGAATAATGCACAAGGGCATTTGACCACATATATCACCCAAGCTGTGTTACAATTTGTGTGATTTCTTAGGGTCCATTTCTCAGCGCGACCAAGATCAATTTCTGGACCTGTTAGAGCTTGTTCACATATGCTGCACAAACCACACTGATAGTTCCCCAGCACAGGTGCCGCAATTCTTTTGTCCGTCCAGCCCCACAGATATTCTAGGGTCTGGGAATTACCAATCTCTGAGTGTAATCTGATATCCGATCGTACTATGGTGTCTTTGAGATTCTTACTCCTTTTATAGGCCATCAGAGGTTTTTCCAGATGGCTCGACCCCACATTCAATATGTGCCAGTGTTTTTTGACGATTTTAGCTATTTTATAGCTATCAGTATTAAAAGTTGTTACAAAGACCAGATTTTGATTGGGTGTTCTAGCACATTCTTGTAAAGTGACATCCCGATGGGTATTATTAGCCCTCTTTCTACATTGTCGTATCACTTTATTGGGATAGTTTTTGTTCACCAGTTTTTGTTCTAGCAGGTTGGCATGTTTAGTAAATTCTTCTTTGGAGGAACAGTTGCGTTTCACCCTCAGAAATTGACTATAGGGTAAGTTGTTTTTTAGTGGACCAGGATGAAAACTCCCATAATCAAGTAGGGAGTTACGATCCGAAGGTTTAGTAAATAATGTAGTTTTGATGGTATCAGTTTCAGCAAAGATCATTAGGTCTAGAAATGAGATATGCTGGGAATCCATATTGAGGGTGAATTTCAGGAAAGGATCTAAACTGTTGATCCAATCATGAAACCGTTTTACAGAGGTGATATCACCATGCCATAGAATGAAAATATCGTCTATGTACCTCCAGTACTCCAAAATTTGATCAAAAAAAGGATTTTCTTCAGTATAGACAAACAGATCCTCAAAATTAGCCATGTATAAATTAGCCAGACAGGGCGCAAATTTTGCACCCATCGCGGTGCCTTGCCTTTGGAGATAAAAATTATTATTGAATCTGAAGAAATTATTTCTTAAAGCTGTTACTGCAGCCCACATAATAAAATCTACCAGATTAGACCGCTCAGGATATTTTGCAGTAAGCACTTGTTCAATAACTTTAAGAGTTTGAACCTGGGGAATAGCAGTATATAATGCCTCAACATCCAGTACCACAAAGAGCATCTTATTAGGGTCAAAAGGAAGTCCTTCGATCTTGTTTATTACCTGGGTACTGTTTTTAACATAAGACTTCATAGATGGAATAAGATTATTCAGATGTTTGTCTACAAAGGCTGACAGAGGCTCAAGTACCGAGCCCACGCCGGATACTATGGGGCGCCCAGGGGGTATCACTGGATCCTTATGAATTTTAGGGATCGTATAGAAAATCGGAATACGTGGATTTTTTTGAATCAAAAAGTCTCCTTCCTGTTTTGAAATTACCCCAGTCTGTACTGCATCTAGTACTTTGGTTTTAATCTCTTTAATTAGGATTGATGAAGGATCTTGAGCCAATAATTTATAGTTGGATTCAATACTCAGGAGGCGGTAGGCCTCTGCTAAATATTGATCCCGATTTTGTAACACTATTGAACCCCCTTTGTCTGCTTCCTTTATTACAAGATTCTGATCTGTTTTTAACGACACTATGGCCGCTTTTTCTGTACGTGAACAATTTTGAAAAGACCTTCTATTTGTTTTCTCCAAAGTAGCTATGTCCTTCCATACTGCAAGCTCAAATGTTTTTAATTCAGGATTAGGTACAGACGGGGTAAAGGTACTGGGAACACGAAGGCCTGTCTCATTGATGACTGGGGTGAAACTATTATTTTCAAAGAACTTCTTAAGTTTGATTTTTCTGATAAATTGCGTCCATTCTTGTCTGAACAAGATAGGTTCATATTTCTGGGTATTAACAAAACCTAAACCCTTATTCAGAAGGTTAGTTTCAGACTCAGTCAGAATGTGATCAGATAAGTTGGTTATTATATTTTCTTGTACCTTTTCCCTGCGTGTATTATCACCTCTGCATCGTCCTCATCTTGTTCGTTGTTGGGTTGGCCTAAAAAATGCCCGCGTCCATTGCCCCTCCGTGGACCACGAAAGTAACGGCGACCCCTATAGTTGCCCCGTTGTTGAAAATTGCCACGTTGTTGCTGATCATCGTCGCTACTATAGCTACTATAGGAGTTGGTTCTAAATCGTACATTACGAGATTGAGATCCTGTATTGCCTGCCGTCTGCTTTTTCGTAAAATAGTCAGTTTGCACATATGGAAATTTTTTTGCAATAGAAAATTCTTCTATACTTTTTTTCAAAGTTTTAATTTTTTGTAATGTAGTGCTGTCCTTAAAGTCCTTTATTTCTTTTTCAATTTCATCTAACCGTTTTTTAAAAGCTGCGTTGGTACTAGCTGTTTTTAATTCGTTTTCGGTCTTTTGAATTTCATCTACTATTTCTTGGGACACTTCTCGAGCCGTTTCTATAACTAGAACTACCCAGTCCCTCCCGCACTTATTGGCAATATGTGCCCAATTAGTTCTAAATTTTTCTTTATCCAAAAATACCTTGGGTTCATTGGGCACAACCAATCCCTGAGGGAGAGTCTTGCTCTTAAGATGCTCTAAATTTGTCAGTTCATGAAGATTAGTTCGAATCAGACGTTTTTTATTATTAGACAATTCATCCCAAGCAGATGCCTGCTTGAAGGACACCCCATCAGATGTGGAGCTAATAGAGCCTGCATTTTTAAGTAGTTCAGCAATGTAATCCTCAGTATAACTAAGAATGTTGTCAGATGACATAATGCAACTGAATAATTCAACACCGACAGAACACAATGATAAGGGAATGGATATCCGTTGCCAACAATACAACAAGATCAACAAATGAGTCTCCGAATTAAAAAGGACCATACATCCACTAACAAAAGAGAGTTCAAATGTCATACATAACTAATAAATAATGAACAAAAGACAAAATGAGTACCTCGACACCCTTTTCAATGCTTATCGCTGTTGTCATATACTGTCAACAGTAAGGTTCCCCTGACCACAGTGGCCAGAACCTGTTAGAAAATACCAAAGGAAACCCCCAGTACTGGTAAGATATATTCTGGGCAAAAACGTTTCACAAATCACAAAATATCTTACAACACATGAACCCAATTAACTTCACAGAAACATTATATAATAGAAAAATAAATCTCATTTTTATTGAAACATATATAAAAATTATTTGCATATAGAAAGTGTAACCAAATACACAGTCAAATTGAACACTTACACATTCATATCACTTTCAAACTTAATTCATTCATCAATATCAATAGTGTAAACAGAAAATATAATAAGCCTATCACCACATATATCTCATAAGTGGGTGAATACAGAAAACCAATTCACAAATATGAAAAAACAAAAAAGAGAAGAATTTGAGCAATATATGCTTTCTACGGGCATCCCAACAAACTGTTGCATGATCTTATTTGCAATGACAGTCCAACAAGGCCTGGTGGCATGGCCCCCTTGTTTCGGTGCATATGATGAAAAGAATTCCACACTCTCATCAGGGACGGCAGTTTGGAGGGTTGTCTTTAGTAGAATTGAATCTTATTTTCAAACAATATCTAAACCACTGAAAGAAATGTAAAAAGACATACTTTCAAAGTTTGTACCCACATTCATGTGAACACATTAATGCACGTCAATTTATATTATTTTAATTGAATTTACATTATTGGGACCAATAACACAAATGAGTTTTGGCCTATGGAGAAAATGCAGAAATGCAAACATCAACCATGTCTATTTTCTCTTTTAACACTATAAAGCATTAAAACAACGGTGTTCAAGGTACTCAGATACAAGAATCCACAATTACACCTAATTTCCACACAATAAAAACCACACACACCGTGGTGGATATACACTCACCTAAAATGGTATTTAACCCATTAATCTCTCTTCAGTAAATGAAACGTCACTTTCTTAAATCGTTTCCATTGTGAACGGACACGCATTTAACATGGTAAATCTGGCGGGGCTGATCTATCTTGGAGTACAAGATGGACCTAAAAGGCAAATAAATGTGAAACTGACACACCGTATTGCCCACCAATATGTGTGGAGATGGAATATCCACAAGCGTGTTGTATGCTAAATGAGGTAAAAACGACCTGCCATAACACTCACCAAAAACTCACAATTGTTTTTAGTCAAGAAAGGCGAAGAAATGGCCAACCAGATGTCTTCTCTTTAGGAACCCCGTATCTAAGAAGATTTACACAAAAAGGAATAATTCAGTAACATTGAAGCCCTGAACTACTTCACAGATGAAGGAAAAGAATGACAAATTTACATACCTAAGCCAGATGATATTTAACATGCCGATGGCGAAAAGCGGGGCCGTACTATATCGACCTATAATAGACCGAAAAAATAAATAAACACAGCATGAGTAGCCGGCACCACGTGACGACTTCCCCAGTTAGCGAGATAGTAAAACTATAAAGAGTTTTGTTTACAGGAAAGGAGCGCTTCGTAAACAGCACCTTAAGGCACTCACCCGCTTTTGGTAGTCTCTGAATCCGCCATCGGTTTAACCTCCTCTCTGAATGAACGCCGTGTCGTGTCACGTCCGGAAATGACCGAAACGGAAAACCCACCTCTTAAAAACGGTAGGCAAGGCACCTGATTGGACACTTAGAGATCAGCTGACTGACATCGTCAGCCAATCATGATGGAATATTGTTAGTATGTGGATAAGGAAAACAAATCCGCCATTTTGGAAAAGATAAACAACGTAGCTTGAAGTTGCACAAACTAACGTTTTAAAGACAACCAGCCGGTCATCACGAGAAAATCTGACCATCTGGAAAGTACAGAGATTGTAAACGTGCACCTATGTGAAAATTCTACACATTTCATTATCACGAACCAGATATATTGGAAAATACATATACTTGTCTGGCCTTTCACGCAGGGGCCACCGGATCTGGTTGTTTTGTATACAAGACGGATTTATTCTATGAATTCCAATTAAAGTCTCTGTTAAGTCCCGTGACATGTGTCCCCATATGATAGATCCAATGATTTTCTCTAGTGGACAATTTTAATGCTCTTTGATGAAAATCAGGACAGAAGATGACTTCTAAAATGCACCAACGAAGACTCTCGGGGGAATGGTTTTGGCTGCAGCAATGTGCTACTAGAGGGGCATCAGACTTACCACGTCTAATTCTTGACTTATGCTCTATGAATCTTTCCTTAAAGATTCTCTCAGTCTTTCCCACATAGAATAATGCACAAGGGCATTTGACCACATATACAACCCAAGCTGTGTTGCAATTTGTGTGATTTCTTAGGGTCCATTTCTCAGCGCGACCAAGATCAATCTCTGGTCCTGTGAGAGCTTGTTCACACACACTACATGAGCCACATTGGTAGTTCCCCAACACAGGAGCTGCAATTCTTTTGTCCGTCCACCCCCACAGATATTCTAAGGTTTGGGAATTATCAGTCTCTGAGTGTAACCTAATATCAGAGCGTACAATGGTGTCTTTTAAATTCTTACTCCTTTTATAGGCCATCAGAGGTTTTTCCAGATAATTAGAACCAACATTCAATATGTGCCAGTGTTTTTTAACTATTTTAGCTATTTTGTAGCTATCAGTATTGAATGTGGTCACAAAAACCAAATTCTGATTAGGTGTTTTGGCACATTCTTGTAAAGTAACATCCCGATGGGTATTATTGGCCCTCTTTCTGCATTGTCTAATCACCTTGTTAGGATAATTTTTGTTCACCAATTTCTGTTCTAAAAGGTCAGCATGTTTCGTAAATTCTTCTTTTGAGGAACAATTTCGTTTCACCCTAAGGAATTGACTGTAGGGTAAATTGTTTTTTAGCGGACCAGGATGAAAACTCCCATAATCAAGTAGGGAGTTGCGATCAGAGGGCTTGGTAAATAATGTGGTTTGAATGGTTCCAGTTTCAGCGAAAATCATTAGATCTAAAAATGAGATACGATGGGAATCCATATTAAGGGTGAACTTCAGAAAGGGATCCAAACTGTTGATCCAGTCATGAAATTGTCTTACAGAGGTAGCATCACCATGCCACAGAATAAAAATGTCGTCTATATACCTCCAGTATTCCAATATTTGGTCAAAAAAAGGATTTTCTTCAGTATAGACAAACAGATCCTCGAAATTAGCCATGTATAAATTGGCCAGACAAGGCGCAAATTTTGCGCCCATCGCGGTACCTTGCCTTTGGAGATAAAAGTTATTATTAAATCTGAAAAAATTATTCCTTAAAGCTGTTATTGCAGCCCACATGATAAAGTCTACCAGATTAGAACGCTCAGGATATTTTACAGTGAGAACTTGTTCAATAACTTTGAGAGTTTGAACCTGAGGAATTGCGGTATACAACGCTTCAACATCTAGTACCACGAAAAACATATTGTTGGGGTCAAAAGGAAGACCCTCGATCTTGTTTATTACCTGGGTGCTATTTTTAACATAAGATTTCATAGACGGAATAAGATTATTAAGATGTTTGTCTACAAAGGCTGACAAAGGTTCAAGTACCGAGCCTACACCCGATACTATGGGGCGGCCAGGGGGATGCAATGGGTCCTTATGAATTTTAGGGATAGTATAGAAGATCGGAATGCGTGGGTTTTTTTGAATCAAAAAGTCTCCTTCCTGTTTGGAAATGACCGCAGACTGAACCGCATCTAACACTTTGGTTTTAATCTCCCTAATTAAAATAGAAGATGGATCTTGTGCCAAAAGTTTGTAATTGGATTCAATACTTAGGAGGCGATATGCCTCAGCTAAATATTGATCTCTACTTTGTAGAACAATTGAGCCCCCTTTGTCGGCTTCCTTTATAACAAGGTTTTGATCTGTTTTTAACGATGCTATGGCCGCCTTCTCTATACGTGAACAATTTTGAAAATGTTTGAAGAATGGACGCAATTTATCAGAAAAATTAAACTTAAGAAGTTCTTTGAAAATAACAGCTTCACTCCAGTCATTAATGAAACAGGTCTTCGTGTTCCCAGTACCTTTACTCCCTCCATACAGAATCCTGAATTAAAGACCTTTGAACTTGCAGTATGGAAGGATATAGCCATCTTGGAGAAATCAAACAAAAGGCATTTTCAAAATTGTTCGCGTATAGAGAAGGCGGCTATAGTGTCTTTAAGATCAGATCAGAACCTTGTAATAAAGGAAGCCGACAAGGGGGGCTCAATTGTCCTACAAAACAGAGATCAATATTTAGCTGAGGCATATCGCTTCCTAAGTATTGAATCTAACTATAAACTATTGGCACAAGATCCATCATCCATTTTAATTAAGGAGATTAAAACCAAAGTACTAGATGCGGTTCAGACTGCGGTCATTTCAAAACAAGAGGGAGATTTTTTGATTCAAAAAAACCCACGTGTTCCGATTTTCTATACTATCCCTAAAATTCATAAGGATCCAGTGGTGCCACCGGGATGCCTGATAGTTTCTGGCTCAGGTTCATTGCTTGAACCTTTATCAAGATATGCAGATCAGCTCCTTAAAGAATTTGTACCAAATATGGAATCCTTTACCAAGGACTCCAAAGATATTATCAACCTAGTTGAGGATCTGGCTTTTGACAAAACAAGTGAATGGTTAGTGACAATGAAAATCGTTTCACTATATACCAAGATACCACAGATGACGTTAGAGGTAGTAAAGGAATTATTACCCTTGCTCAGAGAAGTTGGGACCTCCAAACCATTTCATTTTTTGGACAACTGAAACAGCTTTAGTGAACAACTTTTTCAAGTTCAATGGGACTTTTTAAACCCAAATAGAGGGTACTGCAATGGGGGCAACCTTTTCCCCCACTTTACCAAACTTATAGGTGAATAGTTTTTTTTTTAAAGTATTGTTACCGCTACCAATCCATTTCTTCCCTCTATAAAACTCTGGAG
>JASBQK010707745.1:0-11334 GCA_030264995.1 Desmognathus ocoee | reverse complement strand
AGGAATGTATTTCTTATCTTTAACATGGGCGTTTAGACCGCGTTGTTCAAGGCTACCATTCCTCGTAATTCAATGGAAGTTTTAGGCGTTCAAGGCTACCACGTAACCGTGAGCGTCTAAAATTGGTTTTCTATTAAAAATCAGTTTTTTTTTTTTTTTAAACCATAAATCTTTTATTGACATTATTTCAGTCATATAAGATATACGAGACATGTAAGATAAACATGAGAATCTTCACTTGTTAAGTATTATATGAATTAAATCATTAAAAAGAAACAGTAAGACAGTTACAAACATACTACATAGAAAACTTCATTATATAAAGCAGACAATTAATAAACAGTTCTCCGTCTTTCAAAACTGTATTTCATGTAGATGTAAATCCTGATCAATTTTGCATAATCAGTCTCATTAAGGATATTAATAATCCCAGCCTCCCCGTTTATCTCATATTCTGATAGCCATCTCATTTGCAAGTCTCTTAATGAAGGACATGTAAAGAAATGTTGGAGGTCATCGATTAAATTGACACAGTCCTGACAGTAACGTTCGTTCTTAGGAACGTTTTCAAGGCCTTTTAGGTAGTAATTAATAGGCAGAATACCGTATCTTAACTTCAGTAATAAACGTGTCACAAATTTCGGTAACTGCAATGAGAAGTGGTCAAGTGCCTTCTTATGAGTCTTAACACGACAGAACCAAGTAAGTGTAGATTTTTTTTCAATAGTAGAGTATAACATTGAAAATGAGTTTATTCTAAATATACTTTTAATTAATGTATAATTAATCGGAATTGGATGGCATTCTTGCTCCCAAAAGCATGGGACCACATTAGCTCGTGTAATGGCAAATAGAGAAGAAATGGTCGCGTATATTTTGGGGAATCTAATTGCTTCCTGCATACAAGTTTTTATTAGGCAGTCTTGTTCTCTTAACCATATTCGTTGGTAATAGAGGTAAGTACGTTTGTCTATTTCATGATCAATCGATATCATGTCTAGATCAAGCAGTATAGGCTCTCTTGGTGTCGATAACGGTAACATTAGAACCGCTTTCCAAAATTTCCCTTCCCATTTCTTTATAGTTTCTCTATATTCAGGTGCCCATATCGTTGAACCATATAATATGCCATTTAAATATTTGGTTTGGTAAATCATTTTAATAGCATTGATATTTGGTAGTAAATTTTTGGCTTGTAACCTAGTAATAGCTTTAGTGATGATTTCACTTTTCATGGCGGTTCTCTCCACTTGGTTTCTCCATTGACAATTTCTGGAAAAGGTGATGCCAAGATAGTCATATTTTTCAACCTCTTCCAGTGGTCCGTTTTTTAAGGACCAACGTATATTATTTTTTTGTTTGGATTTTGAAAAGCAGATGATTTTTGTTTTGTTTAGATTAATTTGCATACCATTTAGTGTGGAGTAGTTTTCTAGGGCAAGAATTTTAGCAGCCAGACCAGCAGGAGAGAGGTCCAGTATGACTGCATCATCTGCATAACTTAGACTGCCGAATGAAACTGTACCGATTTTTGGAGAGAGCGATTGGGTATTTGCTAATGCTGGTTCTAAGTCTGACAGGAAGATGTTAAAGAGACAAGGGGCCAATATACATCCCTGTTTCAAACCTCGTAAAGTTGGAATTCTCTTGGATGTTTCCCCCTTACTCCCCCATCTAATAACAGCCCAGGTCTCTGAGTATAACATAGAGATCATTCCCACCAACTTTCTCGGAATTCCGTACTTGAGCATTTTAATCCATAGCATGTTTCTAGAGATAGAGTCAAATGCTTTAGCATAGTCAACGAAGCACGTATATAGAGTCCCTTTTTTATATTTCACGTATTTATCTATGGCTAATGATAACGTAAGGCAGTGATCTATGGTAGATGAACATTCCCTGAAGCCAGCCTGCGTGATGTTTAGAATTTTATGCTCTTTAATATATTCTTCCAGTTCTCTAAGTAGTGTTTTAGCTAGGATTTTTCCCCCTGGATCCAACATCGCAAGAAGGCGGTAGTTTGCTGGGTCTTTTTTTGAACCTTTTTTATGAATGGGAAGGAATATAGACCCTTTCCATGCATCTGGGATTTTATACTGTAATGCAGTTATGTTGATTAATGGATGCAGTATTCTTGCCCATAAAAGAGGAGTTTGTTTCATATACAGGGGTGGAAGACCTTCAGGGCCACTAGCTCTTGAGGCATTCATACTGCTTATATGTTTCTCAAGAGATTCAATAGAGATGTTTCTGCTACTATCATCATTATGCCATACAATCATTCGAGAGACATCTTTATCGTCATATAGTTTTTTTATAAAGGTGACCCATGTAGATTCGTTAATATGACAATCGATGGGTTTAATTTTATTATGAAATGCGAGTTCATTAATTAATAACCAAAAGGATTTTGAATCCGAGTTGGATAGATTTTCCAGAACTCTGCCTTGAATTTGAGTTATATATTGTCTTTTTTTTTGTCTTAAAAGAAATTTGTATTCTCTTGTTTTAGTTCCGATCACAATCCAATCAATAGGAATCTGTTTTTTTATATATCGGATGTCTCTCCAGTGTTGTAGGCGAGCAAGCTTACATTCTTGATCAAACCATTCATTTTGACTAAGTCTTTCTGTGTGAGCTATCCTTTCATTCATTACCTCTTTTGTTATTCTGCTTGTGACTAACTGAACGGCGGATTCATAAAGGGTTAGTGGGGAAAAAAGAAGTTGCGCCCTGATCTAAGGTGTAGTTTACAAAATAATCAACATTTTGTAATTTATCTTTACTCCAGTCAATTACTCTTATACCATTTTTAACCATAATTGCTCCATTCTGTGTGACCTGATCCCTATGGTTTTCACTCGATATGTTTTCAATATCAAACATTAATATGGCGTGATCAGCGTTTCCCATCCATTTATGTTTCAACGATTTAACAATTTCAAAGTTAGTGACGTGCGTCACTAAAAAATCTATCACCGACTTAGAATTACCTCTCCTAAAAGTAGGGTCAAGGCCAGAGTTCAGGCCCAGACGTCCATTACATATCAGAAGGTTGTTCGCTAGCAATTTTGAGGCAAATAGAGATTCCATTTTTGTTGGTCTATACTGGACAAAGTCAGTCGGATATTCACATTCTGGTACATTTTTCAACATTGAGTCCCACCCCTCATAGAGGGCGGGATTGGCTAGTTGCAAGTTAAAGTCACCGGCCCATATAATACTATGTCTAGGGTACCTTTGAGTGACATCACATATGAGTTTGAATACTTTATCAAAATAGTTATAATAATTAGACTTTTCCAAGTACTTGGGCCTACAATAGAAATTAATGAACAAATAGGCATTATTTCTCTTATTGATCCCCAATGTCGTAGCCACACAGATTACACCTGGCACATCTGGCCAGATTGTCTCTACATTCCAATGCAATTTATTATTAAGTAAGATTGCTATGCCGCCGGCATTGTGTCCCATGGTCGTGGGTGTAGCATGCTGTGAGATGCAGTTAAAATCTTCAATTTCCAGTTCTTCTGTGGCCCATGTTTCTTGTAGAAGGAGGAAGCTAAATGAAGCAATTTCTTCCCATACTGTTGGTATTTTCAATCGTTGAAATCCAGAGCAGTTCCATGTCCCCCCTTTGATAAGATTACATTTAGCAACCGCTAGGCTAAGTGATCGTTATCATCTACAAAGTGACAGACTTAGTCGGTTTCTTCAATTGATGAGTCAAAAACAGGTTGTTCCATTCTTAGATAGGACGTGGATGGAACCGTTTGTATTACATGGTCGTTTCCTAGAACACGTTGTTTTTTTGCCGGTTGCATAGTAATATTAACTGTATTACGTTTCAAAGGGGTCCGGGAGGTTGGTTTCATTATTTCCTCGTTTTGAGAAGGTTCATTGGGCTGACGAATGAATTGATGGTTTTCTCCAATGTCAATACCCTTTGAGATAAAAAAAAGGGGCGTGCTTCCAAATGAGATTTCTGATTTCAGGACTTTTGAAAATAAATTTGGTAACTGTTTGGCCGTTAGGTAGTGTTAAATAAAGAATTCTTTGTATGTCATTATCAGTCAAATTGCGTAAAGCAAAATTTATTTGGCAGAGAGAAAGAAAAGAAAAAACGTTAAACGAACGGGATGTGTAGCCATCCTCCTCATAAAATATAGGTTTAAAATTGAGCGATTCATAGCAGGTTCTTTTTTGCGTGTTATTTCTTTTAGATCCCTCAAAAATAAAAATACCTTTGTTAGCGGTATCATTTTGTATCGCAAATTCAGCGGCATTTGGGTTAAGTGTGTGTTTGTTCATATTGGTATTATTTTTATTCCCCGATATATCTTGTGATGTGGAGGGGAAATTCTGTGACTCATCTCTTCGTGTTTCTAATTCAACTATTTGTTCAGTTGTTATTTCAGAGATTTTGCCATTTGTGGCGGAGGGGCGCGGGGATGTGCTATCCCGCAGTCTTGTCTTTGTTGATTCAATTAGTGTGAGTAACTTTTTGTCCACTTCAGAGATCGACGCATAAACTCTTTGCGTTTCTTTCAGAGTTTGTATCTGGGTGCTTTTCTCCATCTTTTGAGTATTGATAATTGTATCAATTTTTATATGAACATTCTCGATCGCTTTGACATTCATAGTCTCTGCAGCTCTTGATAGCGCAAAATTTTTATTTGTTTTCGTTTGAAAATCTGACATTTTTGTGTAGATGTCGTCAATTGTCGTTTTTTGATTTTGCATTACGACCGTTATGGTATCAAGTGTCTTAGCCATTTTTTCAATTACAGCAATGTGCTGATCCCATGGTATGGTAGGGGAAGGCGGTGTTTTAGCACTGACGTCATCGTTGTTATCTTCGATATCTAAAAGGGATTCGTCAGATATACTCACAGATAAGTCCACTTCCCTTGGGCAGCTTGATTTATTTAACATTTTTGGGACATCAGTGTTGTTATTAGAGTGTGCCCCATCATTAATGTTTGTCAGTTCTCGATTTGAATTAGTTGTTAGGTCTATGGAGTTTGGGCCTAGCTGAGAGTTATCATGATCAAGCTTGTCCTCATGCGTGAGGTCAATAGCAATCGAGGCTGGTAATGGAGTTTCTTTTTTTTTAATAAATTTTATTGGGTTTAGTCAGTTGCAAACAAAATACGATACATCAGAAAAGAATTCATAATACAATACAGAAAAAGAAAAGTAGGTTGATATCAGGTAATACTGAAAATACAAGCAACAAATTAATTAATCCGGACTAAGGTCATGATCATCAGACACCAGAAAGCCCCATTTAGAGTAAAATCTCGAAATATTCCCTCTACGTTCATAGATCCTCTGTTCCCAGAGGCGACATTCAGCAAATTCATTGGCCCATTCAATAACCGAGGGTGGTTCGGGTCTAATCCAATACTTAGCTATCAAGATCCGGGCGATGACAATAGCAATAAATACGTAGGCCGGGACCACCTGACCCCCATGATCTTCACCTAATACAATTACAACATCGGAAAGGGTCAGAGGTTCCCCATACACCAAGGTAATGTGTTCAGTAATATTACACCAGAATTCATTTAGCTTGGGGCATGTAACAAACATATGAAGAAGATTGGCATCTTGGTCATTACATCGATTACACTTGGACATAGAGGCCGGGCGCCAACTATTAATTTTAGCAGGAGTAAAGTACAACCGAAATACAAGCTTGTAATGTTGCATTCTAAGCCGATTGCTTAGTAGAGTACATTTAGCGAGAAAAAGAGAGTGGGCCAATGCCGGTTTAGTGATAGCATGAGAAAGCATTTGAGACCACTTCCCCGCAGTATAATCCAAATCATCAGGTGTGTAGCCCCGGAACATATTATAGTGACTAGTAATACACCCGGAGCCACTCCTCCTAGATAGAAATACATGAGTAATACATTCATTAGAAGGCAGGGATTGAAGACCCTGTGTATAGAGGAAGTCACGGACCTGAAGATATTTAAAGAAGGTGTGGGCGGGTATACCAAACTTACGCTGAATCTCAGTGAATGTCATAAGCCCACTATCTTGATATAGGTCGCCCAAAGTAACTATATTAGCCATTTTCCAAATAATGGCGGCTCTGTCTATCATAGCTTCATCAAATATCGAAGAATCCCATAATCGAGATGCAGCATGTAATTTGGGAATCTTACACCATTTACTAATCTGAGACCAGTTTTCCAGATATACCCGCACAACCTTCAATTTCACCTTCTTAAAGAATCGCCGGTCCGCGAACTTCCGCCTATAATTACCGTACAGGGAGGATAAATACGAGGGAGCCATGTCGTCTTGGTTAAATAGCATTTTAAGGCGTTCCATTTGGGCAGCCCAATTGTACATCTTGATATCAGGCAAAGAGAGACCCCCTTTATCCCAAGTCAGGGATAGTTTAGTATAGGAACGTCTTACAATCTGACTTTTCCAGATAAAATTGGAAATTATGGAATGTATTCTTTTGCAAATTTGAGGGGAAAGAAAAACAGGGAGCGCACGAAAAATATATAGAAACTTAGGCAAAATGGACATTTTAACCACGTTAACGCGTCCCATGATGCCAATCGGGAGATGCTGCCATGATTTTAGGAGTGCCTCTACCTGGACAATAATATCGGTGATATTTTGGCGCAGCATATACTCTAAATTAGTGCATACCTTGATCCCCAAGTATGTAGTGGTTTGGGCCGGTTCAACGGGCAAGTTATCAATCGGCGATGGCCAGACCATTAAAACGTTTTTTTCCCTGTTTAGCTGATATCCGGAATACATCCCGAATTCAGCCGCATAGAACCAAGCGGCTTCAATTGCTGAACGAGGTTCAGCGGAAATAATTAAAATGTCGTCCGCATACATACACAGCTTATGCGGAGCTAAGCCAGGCGCAGAAAACGGCTGAATGCGGGTAGTATTGCGTAACTGTTGAGCATAAGGCTCGATATACAGGGCGTATAGAAGAGGCGATAGAGGGCAGCCTTGCCTAGTACCGCGAGTGATCGGAAAATTCGGGGAATCGTTACCATTGACCGAAACACAGGCCATAGAGTTCTGATAGAGAGCCCGAACACCCTGTATAAAGAGAGCTGGAAATCCCTGCTGAGCTAAAAGAGCCCATAAGAACTGCCAATTGACCTGATCAAATGCTTTTTTAGCATCAAGGAATATCATGGCTAATGGTAATTGATGAAATGTGGCAAGGTCGATCAGTGTAGCTACGAGATTGGTATGATGAGTGGTGTCTTTGCCGGGAATAAAACCATGCTGGTCGCTAGGGATGATTAGGTGAATTATTTTGGCCAGCCGAACAGCAAGGATTTTAGCATATAGCTTAGAATCCCCATTAATTAAGGAGATAGGTCTATATGATGAGCAAAGCAGAGGGTCTTTCCCTTTCTTTGGGAAGACTATAATGCGGGTCCGTGACCACGAATCGGGTATAGTGCCAGTAGCCCAAACAGTTTGAAAAACCTCCAACAATAAAGCTAGGGAATCATCACTGAGGGCATTGTAAAATTCAGGGGAAATCCCGTCCAGGCCGGTGGCCTTCCCGGGCGGTAGTGACTTTAAGGCCACAACCAATTCCTCCATAGTGATTGGGGCATCTAGAAGTGTTTTGGCTTGTTCGGATAGCGTGCCGGCAGGATGATATTGTCGCAGGAACTCGTCTAATTGCCGGTCAGAATAAGAAGTTTGATCCAGATATAAATCAGCGTAAAATTCTCTGAATATTCTAAGAATATCGGCATCATTAGTGTGCACGTGGTCATTCATATCTTTAACACTGGTAACCGGCGAAACCCCTTTGATATCTCGAGTAATCAAAGCAAGTGCTTTACCGATAAATTCACCTTGTTCGTGAGTGGCAATTCGATAAGAAGTTAAGCGAGAGCTATGTATAGCCGATATGGCCTCTTTAATTTTAACTCGAGTCTGTCTTAATTCCTCACAGATTTTATTGATTGCTACCGGGGGAGCAGCATTTCTAATTAACATGGCATGCTGTTGTTCCAAATTAGGTAGTGAAGCCCTTAACTGTTGTTCTGTTTGCCGCAAAGATAATCGCTCTTGAATGGTATAGGAGGTAACATAGCCTCTAATAGCTGCCTTCCAGGCATCCCATACCGAAAAAATATGGGCGGAGTCACGGTTTATGGCAATGAATTCACAAGCAACTGATTTGATATATGATATAAAATTAGAGTCAGCGAGTAGCCTTCTCGCAAATGACCAGCGTCGTGGAGCCAATGACTGAGCCCCACATCTGTACTCAAGCAATACTGGGGAGTGATCCGACAAGCAGATCCCCAAATGGCTACAGGTAGTTTTGGATGTTAAAGCACGGGGTATGAGAAATAGATCAATCCGGCTGTATTGCCGATACCGGTCGGAATAAAAGGTAAAGCCGGATGCTGTGGGATTGTGGTCCCGCCAGCTATCCACCAGACAGAGAGTGTCCAATAGTCGGGTGTAAGCCTGAAAAGAATGGGGTTTTGACTGTCGATTGTTACCCGAAGTCCTATCGATAGTAGGATTTGGGGCTAAATTAAAATCTCCACCGATGAACAGTGGGATCTGCCCGTCCGTAAATAGAAAACGGATCCGATCTAAACAGGTAGGATCATCAGTGGTTGGAAGATATAAGGAGATAATCTGGAATAAGGCACCTAAGTAACTAAAGCTACAGAAAACCCAGCGACCATCTTTATCTTTAAGTGACTTCACACATTGAAGCTGACGGTTAAAGCTAATTATGGCAACTCCCCTTATGGCTACATTGTTAGACGCCTGACTAGATACCACATGGCACCCCTTAAATGTAGACAAATGTTTACGTGTATCCGTGGTCAAATGGGTCTCTTGTAACAGCAATACATCCGGACGGACCTGTTCTATATAAATGCCCAGTTTCCTCAGTTTGGACTTATTATTGAGGCCATTAACATTCCAGCTGAGAAAAGTCAGCCCCCTTACACATCCACCTGCCATAATCGTTCAGCACTGTTATCCATAATTAATAACTTAAAATTAACATAAAACTCTAATAAATTGATACAAGAACATTTGCAATATTTTTGGTGCAACCGATCCAACCCACAAAAACCCCCCCACCCAAGGCCAAAAACAGGCCCCCCTCCCCGTTTAACCCCCATAACCTCCCTCCTAGGAAGGGAGCAAGGACAAAATAGACCTGGAAGGCCCCCCTCAACCGTAGAAACGTGGTAGCCAAATAAATAAAAGAAAACAGAGGTTTGGGATATACTGCAAATTACTACATTGCGTATGATTACAGAGCCTTCTCCCTCTACCCCAGCATCTTCACTTCTTTTTTAGCCAAAAAGGAATTAAATGACACAGACAGGCTGCACCACAGCCCATCAATACTTGTATAGCCAAAAAGAGGAAGGGGGAGAGGAAGAGAAAAAGAAGGTAGCAAAAACATAAAATAATAAAAATAGCTGCATTTCAGCGAGTTACAAACAAAAAAATGCCTCATGCAGGTAGTAGCAGTCAAGCAGCACTTTTTTGGATTTTAGCAAGGAGAGCCTGGGCCGCACGAACAGACTGCACAGACTCTGTGCCACCAGCCCATTTAACTTTAAAAAACAGGGATTTGGACAGCCACGCATCAGCCGATGCAGATTTAAATTGGGGTATCAGTTTTTTGAGTTCCCAGCGCCGACGAGCCGCTGCCGGGCCTTCATGTGCAAGGATGAAATACTTAAACCCATCAGCCTGAATATTGACTCGAAGTTTGGCCGCATTCAAAACTTTATCCTTGAGCGCATATGTCCTGAAGTTCACAATAATGGGACGTGGTGATTCCCTCTTTGGATCCAGCAAACGTGGAGAGCGATGTGCTCTTTGAATGTCTCCAGACACTTCAGCCGCCAAGTCCTCATCAATCAGGGAATCTTTCAAGAGCTGTGCAATGAAGGGTCTTAGATCAGTATGGCCCCCCTCGGCTTTTTCTGGGACGGCCATGATTTTAATATTATTAATCCGAGTGTGGTTTTCAAGGCGCTCTATTTGCAGTTCAAGGATTTCCAATCTTGCCAAGCTCTGTAACTGCACCGTCTCAATTTTGGAGGTTAGCTCTTCCTGGACTTGCACCTTTTTCTGTATAGAGTCCAGAGACAGGGAAACTTGCTGTGATAGATGTTGAAAATCGAGCCGAATAGGCGTCAGTTGTTCCTCCAGTTTCTTTTCTAATGCCCCAACCAAATTGGACTGCATGCTAGCGATGGCAGACAATACCGAATCCAGCTCAGGTCGATGTTCGCCGGTATCTGCCAGGGCGGTGCCCCCACGAGAGGGAGCAGAGACAGACGAAAAAAGCAGGCTTGGGGCGGTCTCTGACAGAGACTGAGAGGAGGAAAAAGCTGACCCGCTGGTACCCGGCAATATTATACTGCAGCCCTGATTAGATTCCGTACCACACAAGCGGTCGGGGGGAGCGAGAATTTGACCCCCGGTTCGTCCACCAGGGGTAGCCGAAGTACTTCGGCGGGCGCTGCCCGCAGCAATCGCCCCCCACCACTCGGGAAGGCTGCCTCTCCTGGTCTCAGATAGCGGTGGCCGGAACGGGCCGCCAGAGGGAGTCTCACCATTCCCGGATCTGTGCACAGCAGCTTTCCCAGCGATCTGTCGAGCTGAAGCCGTTGAAAGTTCGCGTGCATGGGTTTCACCGGAGGCCGAAGCAGAAGCAGCCGCCACGCCATCAGGAATCCGAGGAGGCGGCATTTCGGTGAGTTGGCCCGAGGGCGGTACGGTATCTGTGCTAGCAGCAGCATTGCCGCCTGCTGAAGGTGCAGTCTCCGCGGCCGCTGGCAAGGGCGGAGTGGCGGGGTTCTCATGGTCCTGCTCGATATTGGCGTCTGGCATTTCCTGAGAGTTTTGTTCGAGCAGTTTATCAAAGGTTTTAGTGGAGGCGGATTTCTTCCGCCGGCCCATAGCAGTCTTGCCGGAGGCGGCCAGGCGCTGTAGACGAGCCGATGAGCGGAGCGCTTGGCCCCTCCGCATCCAAGGCGCCCTCTCTGCAGCAGCAGTTCAACACTGAGATACCCCCGTGAAAACGCACAGAAGTGCAGGTAAGCCAGAAAGTAGCAGGAGACTGCTACAGAGCTAGGAGCACACAAGCAGGGCTCGTACAAAGCGGCTTTGAGAGAATTCTTCCACGGTCGAGAGGAGCCGTCCAACCGTGTGAATCACACGGCGGCCATCTTGTCATCCGAGATGCCCCTTTGTTTTAATGAGGGTGGTGTCTCTGGGTGCTCGACCTGAGCCAGCCGCCCCAGCGGGTCGAGCCGCTGC
>JASBQK010696635.1:0-11356 GCA_030264995.1 Desmognathus ocoee | reverse complement strand
GGCCAAAATCCATCTAACAGTGTACACTTCAAATATCCAAATACAAATTTATAGTGGCCTCACCACACCACAATACCTGCAGCCAAAAAAACACTCACCAAATTTGAAGGTAGCCCTCCCCAAAACACGTGTTGTTTCTCCTCGGTGCCAGTGGATTCTTGGATCGCGGTGTGCGGCCTCTGGCCTGCAGAGGGGGGCCCTCTGTCCAGCGAGGGTAGCGCTTTAAGCGCACAAACGGCGCAGTGTTTGGGGCCCCGGTACAGTCGCTGACAGAGCTGCTCCCTCCGCAGTCCTCCAATAAATCACCGAAGGGGCCGATACACCGTGGTCCCACCAGAGTCGCCAGCTGTTGATCTCTAATTTCAATCACAGGCCTTCAAGAGAGAGAGATACAGACACGTTAGCTTACAAACCAAGTACACTTTATTTGCTTTCGCGAAAGGAGCCCACAAAGCCTCTCTCCTACAGAGATAGTCAAAGTGAACTGCAAATGCTTCTGAGTGGCTACGTTTTATACATCATTTTTGGCACTCACCACTGTGTGCTCAGCGTTCAGGAAACATATCTCTAAAGCTTACAGGAACTGTATCTATGCAGTCAACAAGGCACTTATCAATTGTGTAAACCAAAATACATTTCAGTGTCAGGAAGAAGTGATAAATGCTGGTGCGTAAGTGAGCCAAGGGACAAGGCCACTTCAGAATAAACAGAGTTGAAATGACATTGGCTCTGAGCCTAGTACATTAGGATAACACGTACACAGTTGACTGGGTCGTGGTTCAAGCAGCGAACAAACAGAAGTGCGTGCAGAGTGCTGCCGCTAAGGCTCACACGTTAATGATTAATACAAAATGGAGTCTCCTGACAAAATGGCTTCCAGGCCTAGAAAAGAATATATTTACAATCCACCCTGTTGAGCCTTAGCAATGCACGCGGCACGCAGTTCCCTATCAAATTGCTCATGGCGGAAGGCCATTTCAATTAATTCTTCATCAGTGTACGGATAACAATTTTCAAGAGCCTCTAACTCAGCTTCCTGGCGGATAAGTTCATTTGACATCATAGCATTTTGAGGCGGGGGTGCAATGGCTTTGGCAATTCTAGAACAGCACAATGGGAGGCAATAAATGCACCCACAACAAGAAATGAGAACAGCAACAAACCCTACAACCAGGGACAGGAGACGCCAACCCCACCGGCGCAACAAGGACAGGAACCATTCACCCCAATCATCCCCAAAAGTGCTTTCAGTGACATGGCTAACAAGGTCCTTGATACCCTTAATGTGCCCTTCTATGGATTTAGAGTGGTCTTCTAAATCGAAACAACACATTCCCTCGAATTTTTCACAACCCACATTATGTTTCAGTAATAAGTAATCAATGGCGGCTCGATTCTGTAGGGTAGCTTTCCTGGTTGCCCTTCCATCCATTAATAGTTCAGCTATAGCCTGGGAGGTGTGGTTTAGGCCCTTCACAACCAGGCAAGCTAATTTCTTGAGAGTTTTATACCCACCCACGGCCAAACCAGGTACACCAACTAGGGAAACAGCAAGACCAATTACCTCGGTGTTCGATAACAATTTTACTTCAGAATCACAATCAGGAGGGAGTTGGGGCATGTGAGGTGCGCTGCGCACATATCTACCTTTTACTAAATGACGGGGGAATATTCTAACCCCCAACCTGGTAAGAGTGCAGGGGCCACCTGTAAGGTTTGCAGGTATATAAGAATAAGAAATGTTGCCACAGGAAAAGAACCACCCTACAGGAAGTCTCACATGTTTTACATAACTAGTGGCAACCATGGTACTGTTACACTGGAGAGTATTTGACACATTGGCACAATCAGTATCTATTCTACTGCACATACTTTGGACATCTGGAGACGGATCAGAGGACCTGAATTTACATGGGAGGGAAAGAGAGGGATCACACGTCATAAAATAGCATACATCACCCTGTGTGATGTTATAAGTCACAATACTAACCATGTCTTTGGTCACAGTATTTGTGCCCGAACCTTCTATGGCGAAGTAATAAACAAAGTGAGCAGTACGAATATCACGTTCTATCACCTGAGTATCATTGTACAGAAGCGAGAACATAGCAAGCAACACAGGAGCTGGAGTGGGGATAGCAACTAGACATGTACCCAGTAAATCAGTAGCGCTATGCATGTCCTCCAAGCAGAAATTAGTCATGTTCAAAATTTTTGTAGCTAGATAGGACCACATATTTTCATCTTGTTGTATCAGAAAATGTTCAGAAGCACTGGCAGGGGCGTCGGGCCTAGGTCTATCACCCCACAGTTTCCCCACTTTCTTGATGGCAGGTGGAGCTACAGTACTAGGTTTTGGCATCAAGGAGCGTAAAGGCAGAATAGCATCATGTTCTAAATACCACAATAATAAGCAGCCAGCAACAGCAATCCCTACACCCAAAAGTGAGAAAACAATTTTTTCTTTTCTGGTGCACCCATAACGATTAACACGAACAGGTTTCACCTGCTCCTTACCATCCTCCAGGGGCACCAGCTCGATCACCTCAGGTGTGGTGGTCATGATTTTGGACAAAGCCTACACGCTTAATCAAAAGTGTTCGGTTTAGGCGCTTTTCGCCAAGGCCACACGACGGCCTGCAAAGTTCATCCGTTGCTAACGCTTGTGTCACCCGAGGTTGATTGATCCTTCAGGCTCGCTATGGCCCTGCTTTGTGCAAAGTCCTTATGCACCCTATAGAAAGCTTACAAGGTCCAATAACAAGTCCACTCTCACTGGCGACCAGACGTAGCCTCCACCCCACGTGGTCTCAGATTATAACGGTGGGTTGGAGTTGCCTGGTGAGGGAGAAGGAGGCCAGAATCAGAAATGGTGTCGTTTAGCGCATTGGGGTCAACGTACTTTTTCTCTTCCACGGACCACTCGTAGTCTTGCCCGTCCCCAAAGGGGACGAGGAGGTCAGATTTTTCGTGTTGGTCAAATGCAAAGCCTGGTGGGGCGGGCTTGATATGGTTTACGTGGATCCAATGCTTCCTGGATTCAACTTTCACCGCAGTCTGAGTGGCCAGAAGAACCATGAAGGGCCCCTTCCACCTTGGCTCCAGGCAATTCTTGCGCTGGAAGGATTTCACGAAAACATACGCTCCGGGCCTGATCTTGTGGCCTCCATCCACTGGCATTGTGGGGCGTGCCGCCTGTACCTGGTGGTGTATCAAAGACAGTCTGTGAGATAACTCAATACAGTATTCTCGTAATACAGGATAATCAACATCACGTAAGCTTTTTGGTTTTGGCACAGACCATACAGATGGGGCTCGGCCCATTACAATTTCAAACAGGGATAACTTATGGGTTCCCGTTGGTGTCATACGCATACTCATTAGGGCCAATGGCAGTGCATCAGGCCATTTTAATTTGGTAGAGGCACAGATTTTTGCAATCTTACTCTTTAGAGTCTGGTTATGCCGTTCAACAATGCCTGCTGATTGAGGATGGTGCGCTGAGTGAAACTTTTGCTTGATACCCAAACACACACACACCAAGCGCATTACTTCCGCTATGAAATGCGGACCGTTGTCACTCCAAATACAACTGGGCACGGAATATCTTACAAAATATTCTTTCACAAGTGCTTTAGCAGTGGTAGCTGCGGTACAATCCCTGACAGCGTAACATTCTGTCCACCGTGACCATCCATCCACAACCACTAACGCATAGCGTAAGTGTTGGCACGGGGGCATTTCAATAAAGTCCAGGAAAATCATTTCAAAAGGATAATTGCATAAAGCACCTGCACTGTGCCCTTGTGGGGCCTTGACACCTTTCCCCACATTGTGTTGCAAACATACCACACATTTAGCAACCCATCGTTTGGCATAGGCCGCAATGTTTGCATTCTGCCACACAGGCTTTAACATGTTTACAATCCCTTTGTCATTGATGTGTGCCTTCCCATGTGCCATTTCCACCACCATAGGTACATAAGCATTTGGCAACAACCATTGGTTGGTACACTCATTGATCCAACACCCGGTCTCATCCTTTTTGTTTGACGGCTCCCTCTCCCATTCCTTGATTTCTTCTTCTGGGGTGTCTTCCTGCATCATTCTCACTTGTTCGATAGCATCACCTATATACCAAGTATCCCCTGCATCCTTCACAGTAACCACATACACTCCACCATCGGGGCCCAAGGGGTTACTAGCTGTGTCCTTGGCTGTGGCGTCCGCCAATGCATTGCCCTGACCGATATAATCAGTAACTTTCTTGTGGGCACTGCATTTCACGATCGCCACCTTCCTTGGAGTCAGCAATGCATCTAGCAACTGAGCTATGAGCTGAGCATGTTTAATAGGGGCCCCCTGTGACGTCAGAAATCCACGCTCCCGCCATAACTGGCCGAACGAAAAGGCCACCCCGTGGGCATACGCACTATCGGTATAGATCGTAACACTTATATCCTTACTGAGAAGTAATGCTCGCGTTAATGCAATGAGTTCAGCAGCCTGTGCTGATGAATAAGGAATGGGTGCTGTTTCAACCACCGCATGTTCAGTCGTCACGGCATAGGCCGCAACTCCTGTGCCATCCGGTAGTCTGAAGCAGGATCCATCGCAGAACAAAATCCCGTCACTGTCCTCCCAGGGGGTATCTTTCAAGTCTATGTGCCCCCTGAGGTGTTCATCGATGGTAACCAAACAATCATGAGGGGCCCATGGAGGTTCAATTGGAATAGAAAAGGCTGGCAACAGTGTTGCTGGGTTGAGTACATTACAACGCTCCACAGTAACATTGGGGGCAAACAACAACAATTCATATTGCGTTAACCGTGCAGCAGTAAGATGTTGGGTCTGTGTACGATTCAACAAGACATCAACCGCATGGGGCACCTTTACAATGAGGGAATGACGAAGCACAATACCTTCACATTGTTTTACAGATACTGCAGCAGCCGCCACAGATTTCATACATGCAGGTAGGCCTCTAGCAACCGCATCAAGAGTGCTTGAAAAATATCCACATGGCCTCTGCCGACCCCCCTGTTCCTGGACGAGCACGGACAACGCGCAACCCTGCTTCTCACAAACATACAAAATAAAGGGTTTGTCATAGTTGGGCGTGCCGAGTCCAGGAGCAGTGCACAGGGCCTGTTTCAATGCATCACACGCAGCTTCAAGTTTAGCATTACTTTTAAAGGGCACTGCGTCTTTTTCACCCTTCAACATAGTCAACAAGGGGCTAGCAATCAGAGAGTATTCGGGAATCCACTGTCTACAATATGACGTCACACCAATCCACTGACGTAATTCCCGAAAAGATTTGGGATAAGGCATGGCATTGATAAGGGCCACACGGTCTGGGGACAAGTATCTACCATCTTTTGTCAAAACATAGCCAAGGTAAGACACAGTGCACTGTACATACTGCATTTTCTTGAGGGACACCTTGTGGTTATTAGCAGCCAGGTGGTGCAGCACTTGTATAGTAGCTGCAGTACAAATCTCTTTAGTATCACCCGTAATCAAAAGGTCGTCCACATACATAATCAAGGCAGAACCATGGGGCATTAGTAACTGATCCAACTGCTTTTTGAGTGTCATACTAAAGATCGCAGGGCTCTCTGTGAATCCTTGGGGACATCAACAGAACCTGAACTGGCAGCCTGCCAACACAAAGCTAAATAGATACCGAGAGTCAGGATGGATGGGTATACTAAAGAAAGCATTCTTTAAATCGATAACACTATAAAAGGTAGCTGTATGAGGGATCATAGTCAAGATAGACGTGATATTTGGAACAACAGGGTACCTAGGAATCACAATCTTGTTCACTTCACGAAGATCAATAATAAATCGATAAGGAATGGCATCATCCCCTTTCTTGTGCACGGGCAGGATGGGTGAGTTACAAGGACTGTCAGTGGAATACTCAACCACACCCTTAGTCATGAGATCCTTAACAATTTGAATGAGGGCACGCTCACCTTCAGCCGAAATTTTGTACTGGTGCACTCGAGGGTATGCCACACCTTCCCTTACATTAATCTTAATGGGCTCAATGTCAAGCACCCCCACATCGGTACCACTCGTGGACCACAGGTGGGCAGGTATCTGTTCAAGTTCAGGGGGAAGAGGTAACGCCAACGCCTGTACGAAACGAGGGAGGGGTCTGTTGGGGCGAACTGTAATAAACACCCCATCATTACTACAATAGAGGGTAGCATTCATTGCCTTCAAAAGGCCCAGACCCATCAAATTTTCAGGACACTGGTTAGTGAGCAAGAAAGGAACATCAGCCTGAGCAGGGCCCAAAGCTACAGGCACAGTGCGTGTAATGGGTGTAACAATTGGAGTGCCCCCAAATCCCACAGACGTTTTCTTTTCTCCCGATAGTGGCAGTCCAGAGGCGGCCTTAGCATCAATGGAGCTGTTTTGTGCTCCAGTATCAACCAAGAATTTAAGTGGGGGCAAATTACCAACAACCAAATCGACATATGGGCCCGACTGGTTCACTGGCACTGGCACCGCCTCAGTACTGTCACCACGGCCTCTTCATGTAAACGTTAAAATATCCTCCTCATCATCGCACGCAAAATCCTCATTAACATACGCACCCTGGAAAGCAGGCCCACCAGTGCTAGTACCATTAAACACATTGCTTGGGCCGGAAAACACTTGTCCCCGTCCCCTACCCCTGCTTGGGCCACCCCTTGCTGGTGGCGTCCCCCGAGAGAATTGTCTGAACCCTTGGCCAGTGGTACGTTGTTGGAGCACCGGGCATTCATTTTTCCAGTGGCCCTCCTGTTTACAATATCCACACTGATTTAACCCAAGTTGCTGCCACCCGCGTCCAACTCCCCCACCCCGCATACCCCCACGTCCCCTGGGGTTCTGCGGGGGAAAATTCGCACCCCAAGCACCCTGCTGGTGTAGCTGCTGTAATAGAACCCTAGTTTTTAAATCCTTTTCTGCTTTCTTTTTCTTCTCAATTACAGCACCAATTTGCCTTTCATAATATTGTGCCATTTTCAAGATGGCATCAGGGGCACACTGGGGCCATGTGCTTTCAGCATCACGGATGGCTTTCTGAATGGGTTCCCTTAGCCCACGCACAAAGACATCAGTAAAGATGCATTGTCCTGATTTCTGTGTCAAATCCTGACCACTGTGGTGCATAAAATTGGTTTCAAAACGCGTAAAATATTCAAATACTGTTTCATCAGGGTTCTGAGTGCATGCGGTAAATTTATCCCATCGAACCTGTTTTTCAGGGAGCACTGTGGCTGCCAGTTTATCAAGGATGGCAAGGGCCAATCGGGCAATAACAGCATCAGGGGAGGCACCTGCTCTTCTATCCTCGTCTAATTGTTTCAATTGGGTCCATGTGCCCCCGATACCATCCTGGTCCATGCGTCTAAATGTAAGCCAGATCTCGGGCGGCAACACGGCGGGAAATATAGTGTCAATATCAGACAAAGTTAAAGTGGTAGCTGTGCAATATTGCCGCATTTCCTTATAAAATTTCCCTGGGTTTTCCCTAGCGTCAGGAATGAGGGCTTTGATCTGAGCAAGTTCATTTCTAGTGACAGGTACATGCACAAACACCTTTTGTAATTCATAGTCCCCATCTGCGCCTTCAGCCTTTACTAAAACCGGTGTCACCTCTCTGCATGGGGCCATTTTATCGGGTTCATTAATAAACCGGGCCTTCAATAATTTCTGCATTAGTTTAGCTACCACATTCATACCACGCGCAGGTTCGTCCAAAAGCAATCTACAGGTGTCCCCCTTTACCACCTTTCCTACCTCCACCAAAGCCAGAGGAAATTCCTCTCCCATATCCTCCAATTCCTTTTCCCACTGTAACACCAACTCCTCCACTAACAAAAATCGCATTACCATAGTGTGCGTGTCAAACAATGCCATTAAACCTTCCATTGTGAAATCTCCCGCCAATACCTTGGTAGCAATTTCTTTAATTGGCGGCCTACAACTGGTCATTTGTGCTGCAATCATATTCTGCTTGATGGCTAGTTCATTCTCCTCCATCTTTATATTATTCAGTTCTAGGCTATACACATCGGTGATGCCATCAAAGAGTTTCCACAGTCCCTTTCGTGTAAGGGTAGTGTCCAACTCGTGAATACCCCGCAGCACACTACCAGGAGCCTGGGCTTTGCGCATTTTTCCAAACCACTCTATCACTTCCTCACCAAACCTTCTAACCACATACCGAAATTCAGCCTTATCACAGTCATTTAACCGGTCTAAAGTTTCCTCACTCAGTTCTCCCTGCACTAGGGCAAGAGCCAGTACATCCAATGCATCCTTAACTGCCGTTTTTAAATCATACTTCCTAAGTTTTCTTGGCTCTTCCACTTCCTCTTGATCAACCATCCCCATCGTTATCCTGCAACTTTCAGGAGCCTTTTGTGGTGGTGGTGGAGGGTCGCTTCTTCAGGTATAAGGGCCGGTACTGGTACAGAGGGCATTACCGGTATGCCAGCCACCGGAGGCACAGGGTCCACCACCGGGTCGACCTGATCTACCGGCAAGGCCCTATAGTACGGGGGTGGAGCAGAGGGAGTATTGTTTTCAAGTATCTCCTTAATAACGGGGTCTTCTTCCTCAATTTCATATTTGTCTAGAATGGGATACATAGCACAGCGCTTCATTTCTACGCGTCGTATTTCCTGGCGCATTTCCCTCTCACTTTGATCTGCTTTTAATTTGTTTACTAATTTTGCCTCATCATGTTCTTTCTCATGCAAGCTTCTCCCCAATCGCTTCCTTTCTGTTTTCTCCTTTTTAACCTGTAACCTAGTGGCCTCCTTCCTCCAATCTCTAAGGGCTTCAAAGGCAGCTGGGCGTGCTTTTTGTTTTATAAGTACAGTTTCTAGGTGGCTAATATCATCCAAATTAAAAGACCCATGTTTTGGCCAAGCATGTTCAAGAGATCGTTTTGTAGCCTTACCCCAAACATCATGAAATAAATTAGCACCAATTCCATAAGTAACCGCCATATGGTGCGCCGGCGTCCCCTCTGGGGGCGATGGATCACCATACTTGAGTTGCGCCAGAGCTCTATGGCGTGAAAAGGACTGTCCCATTGTGTACACACAAAATACAAAACCCAAATTCAATATTTCAAAACAAAAGACGTCTTCCAAATTCAAAATTACAAGATTACAGTGGTCTCACCACACCACAAATTACTTGTAGGCAACAGACTCACCGAATTATGAAGGTAGCCCTTCCTGCAACACGTGCTGTTCTCCCCGGTACCAGTGGATCCTTGGACCGCGGTGTGCGGCCTCTGGCCTGCAGAGGGGGGTGCCCTCCGTCCAGCGAGGGTAGCGCAGAAGCGCACAAAGGGCGCGGTGTTTGGGGCCCCGGTACAGTCGCTGACAGAGCCGCTCCCTCCGCAGTCCTTCAATGGATCACCGAATGGGCCGATACACCGGGTCCCACCAGAGTCGCCAGTTTGTTGATCTCTAATCTCAAGCACAGGCCTTCAAATGGAGAGAAACAGACACATTAGCTTTGCAACAAAGTACACTTTATTGAGCTTTCGCGAAAGGAGCCCACAGAGCCTCTCTCCTAGGAGACAGTCAGAGTGAACTACTGATGATACAGAGTGCTCACGTTTTATTCGTTATTTTTGGCACTCAACACTGTGTGCTCAGCCGTCAGGAAACTTATCTCTAAAGCCTACAGGAAATGTATCTATGCAGTCAACAGGACACTTATCAATTGTTTAACTAAAATACATTTCAGTGTCAAAAGTAAATGATAAATGCTAGTGCGTAAGTGAGCCAAGGGACAAGGCCACTGTAGAATAAACAGTGCTAATGACATTGGCTCTAGGCCTAGAACATTGTGCAAACACGTACACAGTTGACTGGGTCGTGGTTCAAGTGGCGAGCAAACAGAAGTGCGTGCAGCGGGAGGCCGCTAAGGCTCACACATTAATGATTAATACAAAATGGTGTCCTAATAGAAAATGGCTTCCAGGCCTTTAAAAGAATATATTTACAATTCACCCTGTTGAGCCTTAGCAATACACGCGGCACGCAGTTCTCTATCAAATTGCTCATGGCGGAAAGCCATTTCAATCAATTCTTCATCAGTATACGGATAGCAATTTTCAAGGGCCTCCAACTCAGCTTCCTGACGGATAAGTTCATTTGACATCATAACATTTTGAGGCGGGGGTGCAAGCGACTTGGCAAGTCTAGAACAGCACATTGGAATACAGTGGAAGCAAGCACAGCATGTAAGGAGGATAGCAACAATGCCCACAACTATTGACAAAAGACGCCAACCCCACGTGCGTAGAATGGACATGAACCATTCATCCCAGTCATTCCCAAAAGTGCTCTCCGTCACATGGCTAACAAGGTCCTTAATACCCTTGATGTGGCCCTCTATAGATTTAGTGTGGTCCTCTAAATCGAAACAACACATGCCTTCGAATTTTTCACAACCCACATTATGTTTCAATAATAGGTAATCAATTGCAGCACGGTTTTGTAGAGTGGCCTTTCTTGTGGCCCTGCCATCCATTAATAATTCTGCAATAGCCTGAGACGTATGGTTCAGGCCCTTCACTACCAGGCAGGCTAATTTCTTAAGTGTCTTATATCCACCTGCAGCCAATCCCGGTACACCAACCAGGGACACAGCAAGGCTAAGTACCTCGGTATTCGATAATAGTTTTACTTCAGAATTACAATCAGGGGGCAGTTGTGGCATATGTGGTGCGCTACGCACATATCTACCCTTTACTAAGTGTCGAGGAAATATCCTTACCCCCATTCGAGTTAATGTGCAAGGGCCACCCGTAAGGTTGGCAGGGATATACGAGTAGGATATGTTACCACAGGAAAAGAACCAACCCACAGGAAGTTTAACATGTCGAACAAAACTGGTGGAGATCATGGTGGAGTTGCACTGGAGAGAATTCGACACATTCGCACAGTCCGTATCCATTCTACTGCTACACATGGTCAAAATATCAGGAGGGATGGGGTCAGATGAGGACCTGGACTTGCAGGGGAGGGAAAGAGAGGGGTCACAGGTCATAAGGTAGCACACATCTCCTTGGGTGATATTATACGTCACAATACTAACCATATCCCTGGACACAGTGTCAGTATCAGAGCCAGCTAAGGCAAAGTAGTACACAAAATGAGCATTACGGATATCATGTTCTCCTACCTGAGTATCATTATACAGAAGGGAAAATATTTTAAGTAGTACTGGAGCGGGAGTGGGGATAGCAACTAGGCAAGTACCCAACAGGTCAGTAGCGCTATGCATGTCCTCTAAGCAAAAATTAGTCATATTCAATATT